>JAPEKN010000015.1:1118540-1129229 GCA_028877435.1 Cathorops dasycephalus
GTTAAAACTGATAAACTGTATTGTTGTTTGTGAACATAGACTCATTTTTAATTTAATGTCTGAAACACACTCAAAGCAGGTGGGACTGGGACAATACAAGACTGGGAAAATGACAGAATACTCAAAAAACACATGTTCAGAACATTCTACAGGTAAACAGCTGAATTGTTAATTGGAAAGGCTCAGTCATTCACAAACAAGGATGGGGCAAGGTTTACCACTTTGGGGAAAATTGTGTGGGCATACAATTACAAGGAATATAGGGATTTCACCTTCTACAATCCATATCAATATCACCAAAAAATTCTAAGAACCCAGAAAAATCTCTGCACATAAGAGGCAAGGCTGAAAACCAACATTGAACACATTTAATCTCTCAGGCAGCACCACATTAAAAACTGACGTGATTGTATAAAGGATATTACTTCATGGGCTTAGGAACACTCAGGAAAACTGTTGTCAGTAAACTCAGTTCATCGCTGCATCTACCATGCAAAATGAAAGCCAAATATACAGTAAACAACATTCAAAATGCCCCCAAATTCTCTTGGCCCAATCTCATCTGAGATGGACTGATGCACAGTGGAAAAGTGTGCTGTAGTCTGCCAAGTCTACATTTTTTGTTGTTTTTGAAAGTCATGAGCATAGGGTCTTCCAGGCTAATGAGGAAAATGACCATCCAGATTGTTGCCAGCACAAAGTTCAAAAGCCAGCATCCGTGATGGTCTGGGGTTGTGTTAATGTCCATGGCAATGTCTAATGATGACCCTGGGGGATGGGGTTTGATATGTTGGATCAGGTTGGTCAGCCCTGTCTCTGCCAAGAATACATTGACAAATTGGTCCACTTATCCCCTGGGCTCTTGCTGCTGAGCAGATGTGAGGTCTTCCCCTTGCTCAACCAGAGTACACCTTGGCAGTTCTGTGGAGACAGACTCAAAGGCTGACAGGACAAGCACTGGTTCAATCCATAATTTATAGCAAGTTTAAAAGTTCTAGCAGAAGTTATGTACCTCAGCTTCCATGCCTGGCCAGTGGAACCAGTCCCTCAGTTTGTTGAAGGTTTTATGGACCCCCAGGTGGCTTCCAAGTGATTGGGAGTGAGCAATATACATCACTATATCTATCTTGGAGTGGGAGACCACCAGGAAGTCACAGACTTTGCTTCAGGTTTTATGTGTTAGTACAGAAGGCCTCTTCATATCAGGAAGTACACCAAGGGGAGGGTGTGCCTGCTGAGCTGGTCTTCACCTTTGAACAGTTCCACCTGCCCCCAGCAATGCCTGAGTTTGTCATCTTCTTCTGTTTGGGGTGGAAGTTCCCTTCTTGGGTGGTCTGGTGATAGACAAAAGAGTGGGTTAGCAGTGGAATTCAACTCGCCCTCAGCTCCAGCATCAGCACTGTCCTCCTTGGTGTGGGCCAGGTAGGCTGGGTAAGATGAAAAATGGTGGCATTGGGACTTCCTGGTGGGCCTGGGGTCTCTCTGGCCAGACCAGTCCTTGCCTAGGAGGAGAGGGAGAGGCAGATCAGACATTATTCCAACCAGAAGAACCCACTCACCTCATGGATTGCTCGCCCAGACTTTGGTGCTGGCCACCTTTTGTGCATCCCCATGCATGCACAGTGCTGCAGGTCTTGTGCCACACACTTGACAGACTTGAGCATGGTAGATGTCCAGGCAAGGGTAACTGTGCTCCCTGAGTCAAGGAACACCTGGATGGGGGTGCCGGTCAGTGAAGAGGTTTCATTAAATGGATACTGTTTTTCCTTGTGTAATTAACTGATTATTAATATGGAATATTAAGGTGATTGTTAATATGAAATGTAGTATGCAAGATTTTCTCTCTCACTTAGGGTTGAAATGAGTTGATTATGGCCAGCTGTACCTGGGGATGCTTTACAGACACATATCTACAGACATGCTTTGTCTGGAAGAGTGGGCTAATGAGTGGAAGAGTGGGCCTCCGAACTCCTGGAGGACCACTCATCCATAATACCTACATATATGGATACATACTTATACCTGTATATGTAAACACTCAACCTTATGGGCAGTAAATGATGTCACTCACTGAAGACTTGGACTTTCCCCAAAAAAGGTAAAGAATTGGATCTAAAGAATTGAACTGGGTTACAGCTGGAGACAGTATCTATAAAGGTCTTGCTAAAGAACAATTTAGCAACATCTCAAAGAAGATCTTCTTAGATACTCTCATGTTTTCTGCAATATAGACCATTCCCTTCCCTTTGTGTCCCTCATATGTGTGTGTGTGTGTGTGTGTGTGTGTGTGTGTGTGTGTGTGTGTGTGTGTGTGTGTGTGTGTGTGTGTACTTGTTGCAGGTTCCTGCAGCAATAATCAGAGACACTTCTCATTGCATCGAACTGATACTCATTTTCCTCTGCTCATTTAAACCCAGATTCATTTCTCACCAGTTTGTTGTTTATGACCTCTGTGGTATCATCACCACATGGCCTCGAGCCCTCACACTAACTTTTTGTTTTTCTTCCCATATGTTTGCTGTGTGCTCATCTTCCTGTGTCCTTGTCTTCCAAAAGTCTTACCACATCAGCTGTGCTGCCCACCTGCTGTTGTGAGCCTACCTGCATCTGAGTCCTCTTTTCCCCTGCTGGCTTGCCTCCTGCTGTGCTGGTGCTGCTGGTTAAGTGAGGTGATTGGGGTTTGATCCCTCCCTCAGGCACGATTCACCATTCATATATTTTTCCTTCACTGTAAATAAACACAGCACTTTGAAATCTGTCTCCACCATTTGTGTCCACTTCTGACCAGAACCTTGACAGAACAAACTGGCCAGTGTGGACACAGTGGAGACAACTAGCATCACACAGCCTTTCAGGCCCTGGCAAACCAAGGAGCCATGCTGGGTCATCCTGTGCAGGCCCTCCAGCAGGTGACAAAGGAATTCAATGCCTTGTGCCCAAGTGAAGAGCCATATGATGCTGCTTCCCTCTCAGTCAACCCCAATGCCTGTGGACCCACCCATTCCTGAACTCGTTCAGCTCATCACCCACCCTCTGGGAGACACCAGTCCCCTCACCAGCCACCTATTCCAGGGAGGTGAGGAAATGCTGGGGCTTCCTCCTCCAGTGCTCCCTAGTCTTCATGCAACAGCCTTGGACCTTCCAGACAGATAAGTCCAAGATCAATTTCCTAAAGGGGCTTCTAAGAGGGCAAGCACTAAATTGGGTATCATTATTTGGGAAAACCATACTGATCTCTGTTCCTCATGCCAGGCATTCATCACAGAGATGTGCAAGGTGTTCAAACAACCCAGCCCGAATCAATGAAGCAGCCAGGAAATCACTCTCCCTCAAGGCTCTCACAGTGTGACAAAGTACACCATTGAGTTCAGGACACTGGCAGCAGACTCCAGATGGAACTAAGAGGCCCAACAGAGGGTATTTCACTGTGGACTTAGTGAGGCTCAGTGAGGCGTTCATTGATTTAGGAGCAGAAGGAAACTTCCTGGATGAGGCTTTTGCTCAGCAGATTGGCATTCCCCAAGAACCCCTACCATCTCTTCATCTGGTCAATGCTCTCAACAGCTGGCTACAATTCAAAGTCACTCAGCAGACTCTGCCCGTTCACCTTCTATCCAGAAACCACAAAGAATCAGTGAGCGTCTGCATCATCTCCTCCCCCAGCACCACCTTAATCCTTGGACACCCATGGCTCTCCCTACACAACCCATCAGTGGATTGGGTTTCCAGCAAGGTGGTCAGCTCACCCTCACTGCCATCACTACTGTCTCTCCTTTGCCAAGTCTCTCCCTGGGTATTAACCTCACCACCATCCAAAGATCCAGACCTCTCCACAGTCCCTGCAGTCTACCACAACCTGGGAGGGGTCTTCAGTAAGAACCAAGCCCTATTCTTACCTCCACACTGTCCTTATGACTGTGCCATCAACTTCCTTCCTGGGGCTCCCCTACCCTCCAGCTACCTCTATAATTTGTCCTGGCCAGAGAGGGAGGCCATAGAAATGTATATCCATGACTCTTTGGCTGCTTGCTTCATCCAACCATCTTTGTCCCCTGTTGGAGCTGGGTTCTTTTTCATTGGGAAGAAGGATAGATCCCTGTGCCCCTGTATTGACTAGCATGGCTTGAACAACATAATCATCAAGAAAAAGTACCCCTACCACTCATCAGTTCTGCCTTCAAGTCTCTACAGGGTGCCACCTTCTTCATGAAGCTTGACCTGCACAATGCATACCAATTAGTCTAGTTTTGGGAGGGCGATGAGTGGAAGACTGCTTTCAGCACCACTCTGGGCCACTTCAATTACAGGATCATGCCGTTCAGACTCACAAATACCCCCACAGTCTTCCAGAATCTAGTAAACTATGTTCTCCAGTATTTTATCAATCAATGCACATTCATTTACTTAGACAACATCCTCATCTTCTCCCGCAATCTTCACGAGCATGAGACCTAAGAATGCCAGATTCTCCATCAGCTGCTGGAGAGCACATTGTACATCAGAGCGGAGAAGTGTGAATTCCCTGTCCCTGCTGTCTTGTTCCTGTGGTACAAAGTGGAAAGTGGCCAGGTCAAGGCAGACCTGAAGAAGATATGAATCATGGTAGAGTGGCCCACGCCTGCCTCCCGCAAGCAGCTGAAATAGTTCCTGGGGTTTGTGAATTTTTACAGATGATTCATTTGGAATCACAGTTGGGTGGCTGAGCCCCTGACATAGCTCTCCTCCACCCTCAAACACTTTCAGTGGACTTCCAAGAGCAGGCCTTCGAGGAGTTGAAGAGGCGATTCACCTCTGCCCCATTCTCCACCAACTTGATTCCATGAGGCAATTTGTTGTGGAATTTGATGCTTCTGACTTGGGATGGGAGTAGTCCTGACCCAGCACTGTGAATCAGACCCTTGTGCCTTCTTTTCCCTCTGGCTCACCCCTGCTGAGCATAATTATGATGTCGGCAACTGACAGCTCCTTGCGGTGAAGCTTGTCTTAAAGGAATGGAGATATTGACTGGAGGGTGCCAGACAGCATTTTCTGGTCTGGACATACCATAAGAACTTGGAGTATATCAAGTCCACCAAGCAGCTGAATTGAAATGTCAAAGCTGACACTATCCCCTGTATTTTCTCTTCTGAGAACCCCTTGTCCAACAATAACCCCATAATTTCCCCCAACCGAGTAGTGATGGCACTCACTTTGGAAATCTAGAGCATAATTGCCATAGTCCAGTGCACCCATCCAGACACAGGCAACGGCCCCTCGGGGTGACTCTTCATCCCTAACTCAGCTCATTCCAAGGTTCTCCAGTGAGCCCATACCTCCCATTTCACCTGCCACCCATGCTCCAGTCGCACATTATCATTCCTTAAAAGGCATTTCTAGTGACATTTATGGATGCTGACACCTAGGCCTATGTGGCTGCCTGCTCAGTATGTGCCTGCAGCAAGGCCTCCCATTAGCTTCCACCTGGCCTACTGCATCCTCTCCCTGTGCCTAGTCACCCATGGTCACACATTGCTCTGGATTTCATCACCGGTCTTCCCTTTCACATGGCAAGTCCACCATCCTAACAATCATTGTCTGGTTCTCCAAGGCCACCAAATTTGTCACCCTACCCAAGCTCCCCTCTACCAAGGAGACAGCCAAGCTTTTCACATGCCATGTCTTCTTCCACCACAGCATCCCAGCCTACATCATCTCTGACCAGGGTTCTCAATTCATATCCCAATTTGGAAGGCCTTCTGCTGTACCCTTGGTGCCTTTTCCAGCCTCTCCTCTGGGTTCCCACAGACCAATGGGCAAATGAAGTTTACCAACCAAGATCTGGAGGTCACCCTGCATTGTGTTACCACCACCAACTGTTCCGCTTGGAGTAGCCATCTGTCCTAGATCAAGTATGCACACAACTACCTCACCAGCTCTGCCACTGGCCTGTCACCCTTCGTGGCCTCTCTGGGGTACCAGTCACCACTGTTCTTCATCCACGAGGATGAGATTTCTGTGTCCTCAGTCCAGGCCCACATACATCAATCCCAGAGGCTCTAGAAGGAGACTCAGGTGGCCCTACTCCACTGCAACCAGTGCCTGGATGACCATCATAGGATCCCTGCCCCAAACTACCAGCCTGGTCAGAAGGTTTGGCTCTCCACTCGTGACATCCCTCTCAAAGCCCAGTCCAAGAAGCTCTCCCCCATTTCATAAGTCCTTTCAAAATTTAGAGCATCATTAATCCCTTTGCCATCCATCTCAATCCTCCCAGTTTCCTCTGTATCCACCTGACCTTCCACTTCTATTTCTTCTGTATAGTATTTCTAGCATATCGTGCTCCCATTGGCGATTCCACTATGACACAACTTCCAGTCTTGCTGACAATTTTCTGTGGTGTTAAGCTAAATGTTGTTGAGAACTTGTCAGTTTTATCTTGTCTCAAGAGTATGGTGTCACCAGTGCTGACCAGACTGCTGTGCTCCTTTGGGCATATCTGCATATGCCTCATACTTTATCTGTTGCTCCATGTCTCGAGTACATAATTCCTGATCAACATGCAGTTCAATGAGTTTTGGCAGCTTCCAGCTCACCTTTCCGTTGAACAGCAGTTCAGCAGGGCTTTTACATGATGTGTCATGGCCAATGCTTCTGTCAACAGTCATATTTTTTTTCTTGACTCCTTTTCCAGTCCAGTCCTTCTGATTGAACAATCCTGATTCTCTCAAACAGTGACGTGTTCTCCATTGGCCTGAGTTCACTTTGCTGTGGCTTTTATATGTGTGATTCTGTTATCTTCGCACTTTTGTCTGAACTGTGGTCCACCATTAGATTTGCAGATAACAGTTGGTCCATGTCTACTGAAGGTTGACTCCAGACTATGACCTTTTTTGTCCACTTCCACTCGAATGGAATGACTTGATGGGAGAGGTCCAAGTATATCAATGGCATCATCCTACCAGGTTCCATCAGCTAGCAGTGTTGGTCTCAGTGGTTCTGGTGGATCAGGTCTAGCTATTATTTGGCAGCTGTGGCAAGCTTTGCAATGTCTCTAAGCAGCTCTGTCAGTGCCAGGCCACCACAATTTTGTTCTGAGGTGTTACTTCATTCCCACTATGCACAAGCGTCCACCGTGTGTTCATGTGGGTGTTCATGTTCATGTGGAACATAGAGCTGCTTTATGAGTAAATTAAATAGTCATCTCAGAATTTAAGCTCTGACACAATGATGAAATGATATTCCTCACTCTCTCGCTGAGCACATTTTTTCCTTCTAGTGGACCCATCAATATGCCTCCCACATTATAGCATTTTCACTAGAATCTTAACCATGGACCTGACACATTACTCATTCTTCTTATTTTCATGTCTTTGAACCTGGTTGGTTATATGACAGTTTCCCATTTCTTTACACAGTCCTTTCCATTTTTATTGAACACTGCGAGATCCTTTGAGCTGCACTGATTGGGTAGTAGGGGGCAGACAAGGCAGTGCTGCATTGTATGGTCCTCTTCTCCACATTCAAAGATGGTTTGACCAGTTTCATAGCCCCATCTGGCCATGGCATCTTTTGATCGCCCTGTTCCTGTTCTCAGGCGGTTGAGTGTCTTCCACTGGACCCATGGTGCTTCTGAGCCCAGAGAGAGGGCTTCAGAAGGGGGGATACCCATGTCAATGGGAGGGGGATCAACCTCAAGCCTTTTTGTCCATAGTTGGAGTCTGGTTTCTTCCCGTGTTGCTATTAGGGGCTGGACATGGCTGAGAAAGCTTCTCCTGGACTTCAGTTGTTGGGCCGGGGGCACACGTCCATAGAGGAGGTGGCGTTCATCACTGGTGATCTTGGTCATCTCTATTTGGCTGGCGACTTCCCGTCTCACATCAGCAGGGGCAATGCCAGCGAGGAGGTACAGGTTGTTTATGTTGGTGGGCTTCAAGCAGCCAGTGATTAAGCGGCAGGTGTTATTCAATGCTGGGTCTAGTTTATTGGCATGGGATGATCTCCTCCAAACAGGACATGCATACTCCACAGAGGAGTAACACAGAGCCAGAGCAGTAGATCTTAGTGTGTGTGCTGTGGCTCCCCATTTGGAGTTGTCAGCTTCCGGAGGATGTTATTTTGGGAGTTAACTTTCAGTTTGGTGGTTTTTATGTGTTCCTTATAGGAGAGAGTGTGATACAGTGTTACAACAAGGTAGACAGGGTTGGTACAGCGCTCAAGAGGGGTTCCAAACCATGTGATGTTAAGGGGTCGGTTTGCTTCCCGGTTCCTGAGATGGAACGAACAGACTTGGGTCTTTGCAGGGTTTGCGTCTAGGTGGTTGCACTCATAGTAGAGGTGTAGCTCACCTAGGGCTGAGGTGAGATTTGCTTCTACAGCTTCAAACGTACTCTCTTGGGATGTTACACAGAGGTCATCAGCGTAGATGAACCGCTCAGTGTTCTGGTCCATTGGCTAGTCATTGGTGTAGATGTTATATAGTAGTGGAGCCAGCATGCTACCTTAAGGCAAGCTGTTCCGTTGTCATTGCCAGCGACTTTGCTTGTTGTTAAGGACAACATAGAAGGACCTATCTTTCAGAAGGGCTCCGATGAGGTCTGTGAGCACCAGGTCTTTTGTCATCTCCAAGATCTTTTTCAGGAGGAGGCAGTGGTTCACAGTGTCATATGCTGCAGACATATCAACAAAGACGGCTCCTGTCACCAGTCCTTTCTGGAACCCATCTTCAATGTGCTGTGTGAGATTCAGAAGTTGACTTGTTGTGGATTTGCCAGGTCAGAATCCAGCTTGTTGAGGGATGATGGCTGGTTCAACGACTGGGGCAAGCCTGTTGAGGATCAGGTGCTCAAACTGGTTGTACGGGTGACATAGCAGGGAGATTGGGCAGAAGCTCTTTACATATGCTGGATCTTTACCCGGTTTTAGAAGAGCAATGATTCCGGTCTGATGATTCTCCAGATCTTTGGGATGTTTCTTGTCAGCATACAGTTGTTCATCAGCTCAAGGACCCACTTCCGTGTCAGAGGTCCAAAGTGCTTGATCTCCTCTGTGAAAATATTGTCCAGGCCAATGGCTTTGCTGGTTTTAAGGGCTTTGATGCTGATATTGAGCTCTTCAGGGGAGAACAGCTCAGTCAGTCTGGTGGTTTGGGAGTGCTGAGGTCGGTCTACCTTTGGTCTTGGCTGTTTGGTGGTGGATTTCCCATTGAGCAGCAACTGATGCGCAACTTGGTTGGCCGTGGTGGTATACTGTTGCTGTGTTGGGGTTGATGGGTCATTGCTGATTTTTTGGATGAGGCTCCATGCCTTTTTGCTGTTTTTTGCCATATCAGTTGTCTCCAATAGAGTTTGCCATTTCTGCTGGTGGCTTTCTGATAGGGAGGTCATGAGTCTCTCACCTACTTCGATGGTGCTTTCACCAAAGGGGTCAGATTCATAGAGCTGTTGGTATTGCTGATATAGTTCGCTGCTTGGAGCATCAAGGCCGGGGATGTATTGAGTGCGGCAGCCTCTTGGGATGTTCTTCTGGGCTGCCTGGTGCACTAGCTTAGTGAAGATTTCATAGTTTCTGGGGTCTACTGGGAGGTGGGCGACCTTCCGTTCAAGGTCTTCTTGGAAGCCAGGCCAATTCGCTTTCCCAAAGTTGAATCTTCTCCGGAAAGGAACTGTGGCTGGGGTAACTGCAGCGTTGACTGTAAGGCCAATGGGGCGATGTTGGGTTTTTGGCAGTGGCTCCAGTATCAGCTTCTTGCTCAATCCAGAGATGCTATGGCTGACAAACACGATATCAGGGTTGTAGCCTGCTTTCCATCGCCCGCTATTGATGGACTTTGGTTGTTTGGTATCATGGATTAGGTTGAGCTGGTTGGTTTCGGCCCATACTTCCACTGCATCTCCATCTGCGTTGTTACCAGCATATCCCCATTGTGAGCTGTGGCTGTTGAAGTCTCCAATCACTGTCCTCAGTTTCCCAGATGATGGTATTTCTGCCACCAGGAAAGGTGTAGGAGGTGGTTTGTACACTGAGGTGATGGTAATTCCTCTGAGCGCAGCGGTTAAGACCTCAGTGTTGTTTTCATCGCTCTTTGATGTTGATTCAATGATTGTCCCATTTTTTGCTAGCATGACGCTTCCATGTTTCTCATGTTGTCTTTCTATGAGGGTGGTCATGCCTTCCACTTGAGGGCGGGGATGTTTGGGTCCACAGTGGGTTTCTTGAAGGCAGAGAATATCACACTGATGCTCTCTGCAGAGTTTTGCAACAAGTTCTTCTTTAGTTGCAGACAGTCCTTCAACATTTAGAGATATGATGGTCAAAGCTGGCCTTAGCCTCTCTTCTTGTTCCAGGCTGATGGGCTACTGCCATTTATTGGGCTTCTGGACATCATTTGTTTTTTGGCTCGGCTTCAAAGTGTTTGGTAGAATTCACAAGTAACATTGGTAATATTACTTGACGGGCATCATGACGTGAACGCTTCTACCTTGATCCCCTGGCATCAACTGATTGTGTTAAATAATGCTGTGGAGAAACCATTGAACATGATTTTATACAGTCTATGGACTTGATGTGTCTTTAGTGATTACTGATAGGCTCTCAGTGTCACCTGTGGAAAAAACAATCACGTTTAGAACTAACCAAGAAACCTTTATTCGTCACATGCACACTTCAAGCACAGTGAAATTCATCCTCTGCATTTAACCCATCTGAAGCAGT
>JAPEKN010000015.1:3607782-3624030 GCA_028877435.1 Cathorops dasycephalus
CTAATTTCACCTTCAAATTAACTGCTAATCCTAGAGGTTCACATACTTTTGCCACTCACAGATCTGTAATATTGGATGACTTTCCTCAATAAATAAATGGCCAAGTTGAATATTTTTGTCTCATTTGTTTAATTGGGTTCTCCTTTATCTACTTTTAGGACTTGAGTGAAAATCTGATGTTGTTTTTGGTCCTACTTAAACATAAATATAGAACATTCTAAAGGGTTCACAAACTTTCAAGCACCACTGTATCTATAGTAAGAATGTACACAAGGACTAGTAAGTGAACCACATACACTGATTTAAAAGCGTGTTGAACTGTTGATATGGTGAAGCTTTCTCTAAAGAGATGTTTATTTAGCATTTTTGACAGGTGTTTCCAGTGTCAAAGTTTTGAGCCAAATTTCAAGCGTCCAAAATGTAATAAATTCTGACATTTTGGACCTTGTGCTTCCATTCAACAAACATGGGTTCCTCTATACAGCTGACTGAGAATCTCGCTCCAAAATAGGACATAACTGGAACATCTCGTTAATTTTTTTTTTTTTATTTCAGTTGTTCATCATTTCGTTCATTAGTTCTTGTTTATTTTTGTTCAGCACTGATTTTCAAAAGATCAACAACAACAAAAATCTGTATTTTTATGACCTACGGTTATTTAAATGCCTTCTTCGGTCCAAATCTTGGACTCCTGTTTAATAAAATATGCCATGTCATCTTAGAGTAATACTCACTGTCCAGACTGCAGGTCCTTCTCACTCACCACTGCACAGTTTGTTAGCGAGAGCTCATCAGTGGGGCATCGTGCTGCTTGCATCGTCTGAGAGGGACACAAAAGAAGCGAGTGGGTGATGTGGAGGGGGGGGGGGAGAAGGTGAGCTTTTATTTGCAATAAATGTCATCACTTCCCACACAATGTAATTATATTTATTGAATATTAATTCAACGAGTAAAAAAGGGGCTCACTGTTCTTAAACTCAACAGCCTCAGAGCAGATTTTCGGTCACAAACCACACCCTGTTTACGATTCAGCACGCTGCACCATTTTGTTACGACGACTGTAAGCTTGGGAGACAACAGAATCTTAGATCCCCACTTTTTTCCTCTCATTTTCTCCCCAATGTGCCACTCACCAGCCAGCTCTCCCCGATTATGTGAGAACCAGGCAGGGGGGACATCTCTCATGTGCTTCCGCCTCCCTTATAGCCAACGACCTCTTTTCGAACAGCTTCTCATACAGTGGAAGAAAACGCTATCTGCCCTCTTTTGCATACATGAGCTTCCGACTGGCTCGGGTCATTGTGAGTGACAGGGAAAAAGTGTATGTCATCCGTTCCACCCAGTCAGTTTTGCTCCCTTAGCTCCCACCCACGAATGTTGTGCCACGGGAAAAACACCGGATGTGTACTTTTTTTAAATATCCATCATCAGGTGCTTTGCTCCAGTAACTGACCGATACAATGCATTTTTGAGCGACAAATTAAAACATTTCTATAAAAAAGGTCTATATTTTCACGTAAACTGCATATAAATTCACAAAATAAATATGTGCTGTGAAATGGCATCATAAAGAAATGCTGCTTGAAAAGGACCCCATTTTGACAAGCAGCAATACTGCATCCCAGCTTCATTGGAGAAACATTTCTGACTTCCTGGAATGTAAGAAATCCACGGAGCCATATTCTTCGCGACTCCAAACTGAACTAAATAAGGTGCATCTGTTTGCTTTGATTATCGAGAAATGTCTCAAGAAGGTCTCCATGACCAAGAACCCCATGGCTACTCGACTAGAGCTTCACATGTCCTCGGCAGAGATGCGAGAACCTGCCAGAAGGACGACCAGAAATCCTCCATCAAATCAGGCTTTTATGGTACAGTGGTTAGACAAAAAACGCTGCAGATTAAAAAGCACATGACAGGCACTTAAACTCTGAGAGCATGAGGAAAAGTGAGATTGGTGAGATGAAAAATGTAGCTCTTTGGGCTGAATTTCAAGTGCGATGGCTGGCAAATGCCAGGTTGTGCTTATCAACTGGTTAATACCGTCCCCATGGTGAAGCATGGGGGTGGCAGCATCATGCTGTGTGGGTGCTTCTCAATAGCAGGGACAAGGAGACTAGTCAAAATTAAGGAAAGGATGAATGCAGGCAAATACAGAAATGCTCTTGAAGAGAGTGCACACAACCTCAGACTGAGGTGAAGGTTCGGTTTTCTGCACAACAACGACACAAAGCATCCAGCCAAGACAATGCTGATGTGGCTTCGGGACAACTCTCTGAACATCCTTGAGAGAAGTCATGGCTTAATGGTTTGAGAAGCAGATTTGGGACCAGAAGGTCACCAGTTCGATTCCCTGAACCAGTAGGAATGGCTGAAGTGCCCTCGAGCATGGCACCAAGGCACCGAGTTTCAGAGATTTTTAAATAAATTTGCAAACATTTCGAAAAGCTTGTATTTGCGTAATCATAATGGGATATTGTGAGTATTGTGCATCTCTATAAATCAAAAAACAGAATCGAGACATCCCTCTGTGCTTGTTGTGCATGCTGTGTGCATATTTCAATGCCACGCCAAAACAGGAAGTGGACATCACTTAGCAATGCGTGGTTTGATCAGCCTCTAATTGTGCATGGTTACTCATGGCCTAGTCCTGTCCTGTCTAAATGGATGGCATCAACCACATGTGTAGATCTGTTATCATCAAAATGAGGATGGGCTCCCTTTGGAGTCTGGTTCCTCTCAAGGTTTCTTCCTCATGTTATCTCAGGGAGTTTTTCCCTGAACATCGCCTCAGCCTTGCTTATTAGGGATAAATTTCTTGGTTCAGATGGTAAAAATCTATATTTTTCTGTCAAGCTGCTTTGCAACAATGTCTGTTGTTGAAAGTGCTACACAAATAAATCGATTTGATATTTTGTGCTCATGAAAATGGAAAATAGTTTACCAAGATCCTCCACCCTTGAAGACCTCAATAACACCACACACCTGACATGTCCCAAATCACGTGGCACTGTTATGTATCGTTTGTGTGGTGCTCTTTTAACAATTCCATCATGTTGATGGAAATGCACTTTCACCACCCCTCAGATCTGCGCTAATTGAGCAAGTAAACTGTGCACGGATGGAAACATAATTTGTGATCTGAGGGAGAAGAGAGTCATTTTGGCAGAAAAGCTAGAAATCCCAGAAGAGGAAATTACTGCAGTAGTGGCAACCAGCCAATCGCTCCATTAAATCTCACTTCATATGCAGTCCCAGTTTTGCAGACAAACAGGCCTTCGCCGGCCAACAAGGGTTGGGTTTAGGATCAACTTGTTCAATCAGTTGCAAATTGGTCATATGATATCACCACAGCAGTTTCCCCAGTGTACTCCAGCCAATCAGCACCACTGTCTTGCTCAAACATCTTCATACTCCATCCTATCATGTCCATATGCTAACCTACAGATCCATACTCCATCCTATTAGCACCATACTTGCTTATTAGATCTGTACTCCACCCAACAAGATCGAAGGAATAGGACACTCATTATGAATGTTGACTTCAACAAATAATTAACCCTGAAACAAGTAAAGAGCAGTGTTCTCTCCAGGGATTTCAAATAGCATTGTGCTTCAAGTAGCATCAAAATCCACCCAACATGTTTCGTAAAGACATTCAGTCGATAAACAGGAAATCGATGTGCGACAAACCTAAAAACGAGATACACGGTATAGAACCCCAAGCTGAAGCTCAGGACCAAATATCAAGCAGTTGTGATTTGTAGTTGCTGAGAAGTGTTACAAAAGTTTTGTAAATCCACCCTATACGTTTCGTAAATACATTCAGTCGGTAAACAGGAAGTTGATGTGCAACAGACCTGGGACCAAGTGACTATGATTTGTGGTTGCCGAGAAAAATGGTGTTTGGGACGGACAGAGGTAAACCCGGATCCCCCCCCCTACTTTGGAGTGGGGGTATAGTCAGCTCCACATATCTCCTTATTACAGCCATACTCCACCCTACCATCCCTATATTCCATCGTCATTTTCACCTCCTTCCACCTACATATTCCAAGTCATCCCATCAGCAGCATAGGCCACGCCCATCAACTCCATGCTCCACGCTATTTACCCCACATTTCATCTCATCAGGCCTGCTCTTCTCCCCATCATTCCTATATAACTTCCTATTGCTCCCATACACCACCCTGAGTCCACACTACCCCCTCACCCCGTTTCTCGCCGCAGTTACAGATGATAAATCCAGCTGTGGTCGGGTCTCGACAGGGTTAAATTGAATTGGATTTAGGCACTTCAGTCTCAAACGCTTGTACTCATGCCTAATTAATCATTCATACCATAAAAAATAATACCACCTTAAGGACCAATGCAGCAAACCAGAGAAACCGAAAATGAGATTGAAAGAATAATAAAGCTCGGTCTCCGTTCTGTGTTTTGTAAGCACATATCTTTATAAATGCCACTGGAACAGTTAACTAAATGTATGTAATAAAAAGCTAAAAGATTTCCTTGCAGCTTTTAACTTGAGGAAAATGCTGTAAATCTCACTGAAAAGGCATGTGCAAATATCATTCATGCAGGATGAGCAATATGTTCACTCTGTTCACTAAAGACTGAATCTTTTGATATCATCTGCCCTGATGAGACACTGAACGATGAATTTAGAAGAAAAAAAAAAACAAGAAAGCAGACCGTCTGTCTGTGGAGCTAAAACAATCCAAAGGCCTACAGTTTACGATCTGTCGTAAAAGGATGAGACGAGTTTAGGATTAGGATTTGAGGATTCAGTTTTCGTGTCAGGATTTAGTTTTTGGGCAAGTGCTGGAGTTTAGGGTCTAAAATAATGGATTAGAATTTTAGATCAGGATTTAGGATTTATTTTACAGCTGAATAAGTGTGACTACTGTAATAATTTTTTTAAATTATGTTATTATATTAAATGGGCTGGCTCACTTCCCAGAATCCAATTTGTTGCTTTGGTTTCCACACAGGCCACTTCATTTTGAAAGCACATGACTGCTACTTCTGTTCACTCTTGGTGAGCCATTTGAAACCTGTCTCAATTTTTCTTCATCTATAGTACGTGTCATATGCAGGCTTGTAGTACTCCAGTCCAGGACTCGGACCCTAATTTAAGGACCTGGACCTGGACTGCTGAGGTGTTACTGAAGCCCAGGTTGCTTTGATAGCGGCCTTTAGCTCGTCTGTATTTTTGGATCAGGCGTTTCATCTTCCTCTTGACAATACTCCAGAGATTCTCTCTGAGGTTCAGGTCAGGCGAGTTGGCTGGCCAATCAAGCACAGTAATATCATGGTCAGAAAACCATGTGGTAGTAGTTTTGGCACTGTGGGCAGGTGCCAAGTCCTGCTGGAAAAGCAAATCGGTATCTCCATAAAGCTCGTCAGCAGATGGAAGCAAGAAGTGCTCGAAAATCTCCTGGTGGATGCTGCGTTGACTTTGGACTTGATAAAACACAGTGGACAAACACTAGCAGATGACATGACACCCCAAATCATCACAGACTGCACAAACTTTACATTGGATGTCAAACGCCTTGGATTCTGTGCCTCTCCGCTCTTCCTCCAGATTTTAGGACCTTGATTTCAAAATGAAACGCAAAATTTACAGAAAATCGGAAAAGAAGACTTTGGATCACTGAGTACCAGCCCAGTTCTTTCTCTCCTGAGCCCAGGTCAGACGCTTCTGATGTTGTCTCTGGTTCAGGAGGGGCTTGTGGCTGTTGATGCACTGACACCAGCCTCAGTCTACTCCTTGTGAAGCTCTCCGAAGTTCTTGACAGTCCTCTCAAGACTGCAGTCATGCTTGTGCACCTTTTCCAGCCAGCCTTTTCAACGATTTCCTTCTGCGGCTTACCCTCCTTGTGGAGGGTGTCGATGATTGATTGTCTTCTGGACGACTGTCAAGTCAGCAGTCTTTCCATGATTGTGGTTGTGTGTACTGAACTAGACCGAGAAATACACGGTATTTTATACCATTTTACTCAAACTCAAAATGAAACATTTATAATATTCTGAGATGTTTTTATTTTAGGCCATAATTATCAAAATCTAAAACAGAAAGATGCTTGAAACATTTTAATTTGCGTGTCATGAGTCTCTAGAATGCAGGGTGGGCCATTTATATGGATACACCTTAATAAAATGGGAAGGGTTGGTGATATTAACTTCCTGTTTGTGGCACATTAGTATATGGGAGGGGGAAAACTCGTTCGCGCAGTCGCTTCGCTCCTTTGATATGCCCAAATTAGTGTAATCTAAAGGCCTGACATGTGACAAAAAAATATCACTAATATACTGCTCCTGTGGAGCAAGACCCACCCTGGAGGCATGGCGTATACGTTTCTACCCAATATTATTTTCCCAGAAATTATGAACTGTAGAATTAAACCGAGCACATCTCCCATGTACAATAAATATATTCGAGAGGCAGGACATGTAGGATGGCTTGGAGACAAAGTGAGAAAGGCGAGATTGAGATGGTTTGGACATGTACAGAGGAGAGATCCAGGGTATATTGGGAAAAGAATACTGGAGATGAATTTGCCAGGTAGAAGGAAACGAGGAAGAGCGAAGATGAGATTTATGGATGTGGTGTAGGAGGACATGAGGACGGTTGGTGTAAGAGAAGAAGATATGGAAGACAGGAGGAGATGGAGGGACATTACCCGCTATGGAGATCCGTAACGGGAACAGCAAGAAGAAGAAGAACCCCCAAACTAATTTGTTTTATTTGTTTATTTATTTAATTATTGTCTTGTTTATTGACAATCGTATTGATGTATGCTCAGATACACCAATTCTGATTTCCGGGACACTTTGAAGTTTAGAGGAACAAGTCATCAGCCTCATGATCAGTAAAAATGTGAAGTTTTGCCCGTAATTTGACTTTGTACTGCAGATTGTGGCTGGAAGCCTGAAGAACAGGGGATGAGCCATGGCATGGAGGCCTGGAGAGTGGCTCATCATACAGAAAGAAACTTCCACAACTGATATTTGATATGGAAGAAGAGGAGGAACAGGGACACCATTAAATACCCCGGCTCAAACCAGTCTGCATAATCACAAGTGACATATCGGACTCGATTTAGAGAGAGAGAGAGAGAGAGAGAGAGAGAGAGAGAGAGAGAGAGAGAATTAATGTCTGTTTGCTTCAAATGTACCATGAAAGAGAGAGGAGAAACGACATGATACGCACTGTTTATGTGATTAAAGATGATAAAACTTGATATTAGTGTCACTTTCCACTCCTCAGATAATGTCCTGTGTAAAATCATGCTTCTTATTCGCAGTGTATTAGTAGTAAATCGTGCATAATGTTACAGAGAGGAGGTCGAGATAAACTAGGACACTGTTTTCATATTTTATGTGTCTATAAAAGTTTGATGTTGCCATCAGTTAGGCCAGTGGGATCCGTGGCTCCTTAGTTGGAAGGAAAAGGAATATCATTTCAATTATAATCTGAATAAACAACAAGAGCACAGAGTACACACACACACACACACACTTTAAAGTTCATGTATGTCTCTCGAGGCTCCTTTCTACAAATTAACTCCGACTCATTAGGAATTAACCATTAAGCGCGAATCATCTGGCGTTTGTGACTGTGTTCTTTCAGTCAACACAGAAACACTGAAAGTCTGAATATTCACAACAAATTAAGCAAATTCACACTTGTGCTGAATTTTCCTTGTAGATGATCGAGTATGCAGAGGCAGACGTAGAGACAGAGACCTCTGCGTGAAGCTGAAGGGAACTGGCAACTAACAAGCGATGAAGTTTTAATTATGCAACCGGGACTCTTTAGCCCCTTAAACGGATTCTGCTAATGCCTCGAAAAGAGCAGGGACACGTGCGGAGCTCCGCCAACGAGGCATCGATCCAAATCTGAACACCTCCCCTGTGTGTGGACGCTTCTCAGAGCGAGCAGATACATGAAACTAACTCGGAATATAAAAACAGACAAATCCCGACATGCTTACAAAAGAAAGAAAAACAGTCAACTGGCTCATCGTTTTAGAATTGTATAATAATTGCGTCTGTCATTTAAAGTGGCCTGAAGCTTGTCTGGAAAAATAAAATATTTGTTCTACTTGTTCCACAAAAAATACTAGTAATTCCCCAAACCCTCCATTTGCCGCCACTGTTCCGTGGTAAATCTGTGCTGTATTTGCAGACTGGAACCTGACTGCCTCTGATATTTTTGACTGTGTCTAATTATAACACTGACCATATCAGCCATGTCTCAGAAAAGTGTATTGTGAAATAATTTATCGCATTAACAATATGATATCACCATACTGCCCCGTGCGTGCTCAGAGAGCTGAGACTCTTCCTGTAAATAAAACAGGACGATCAGAGTGAGCACAGGAGAGAGAGCGAGAGCTGCTGGAACATCCATCACAGCACGGACGAGGGGAAAACAGGAACGGGCCGAACAGCAGCATTGAATTAAACACACGCTGGAGAAAGCTGGCCAACAAACTGAAGAGCATGAAGCAAAGAATCACTCAATCAAGCGTGCGCACACACTCACACGCACACACAGTCCCTGCCACACCCAACTCTCCTCTACTGCAAGATCCATTTGGTGATTAGATGTAGTGCAGTGGCAGAGAGAGAGAGAGACCGTGACAGAGAGAGAGAGAGAAAGAATGAAAAAGAGAGAGAGAAGATAGAGGAAGGAGAGCAAAAGAGAGAGAAACCAATAGAAAGACAGACTGCAAGAGGGACAGACAGAGAAACAAACAGAAAGACAGATAGAAAGAGTGAGAGAAGAAAATGAGAGTGAAAGACAGTAAGAAAAGGACCATGACAGACAGACAGAATGAAAGTATAACAGAGAGAGAGAGAGAGAAAACGACAGAAAGAAAGAAAAAGAGCGAAAGAGAGAGACAACAAAGAGAGAAAGACAGAGAGTGAGAGAAAGACAGAGAGAGAGACAGACAAAGAGTGAAAGAGAGAGAAAGAAAGCCAAAGAAAGAGAAAGACAGAGAGAAAGAGTGACAGAGAGCAAAAGGCAGAGAGCAAGAGAGAGAAAAACAGCGAGAGAAAGAGAGCGAAAGAAAGAGAGAAAGGCAGAGTGAGAGAGAGAAAGAAAGACAGAGACAGAGTGAAAGACAGAGAGAAAGAGAGACAGAGCGAAAGAAAGACAAAGCAAAAATGCCAAACAGAAAGACAGAGAGCAACAGAGCAAAAGAAAGAGAGAAAGACAAAGACAGAGAGTGAAAGAGAGAAAGACAGAGAGAGAGAGAGAGAGAGAGAGACAGAGAGCAAAAGAGAGAAAGCAAGACAAAGACAGAGAGAGAGAGAGAGAGAGAGAGAGATTTCCAGTGTAATGTGAAGTGACTCACTATGAGCTCACATGTCCGAGTTCACGCCCACTGCCTCAGTGTCACTTGTTTATCTACAGAGTGTGTGTTAATTAAAACGCTACACGACACCATGATACAGGGTTACAACAGGTTAAAGCTCAGTGCTCTCTACAACAGAGCTGTTCTCTCTGTCTCTCTCCCTCTCTCTCTCCACACACACACACACACACACACACACACACACACAGATGCCAAACACCCACAGAAAAACTGACACACAAATTCCAACATGCAGACATAGAAATGCCAACATCGTCAGGCACGCGCACGGTCCCACACAAACACGTTCTCTCTCTCTCTCGCGCGCGCGCACACACACACGCTCACCACACAAATGCATTTGCATTGTGGCAAAAATATTAAAAGCATAATTGCACGCGCACACACACACACACACACACTTGGTTCATATGAAAAGTCAGGATTGATCCAAACATATGAGAACATCGCGTCATTAGTGTCTGGGTATAATCGTCGCACACGACAGGACCGAATACTTCTTTCATACCGCAACCTTCCAATAAGGCCAGTAAGAGTCTGCAAAGATTAAGAGATGATGTAATGCACCGTTGCCGCACCACATCAACCGCAACAAGAAGGAGAAAAAGATAATAACACAGATGCCATGTGTGTACACGACTCTTATCACCTGTGCCTGATCATAATCTGTTTTGAATGACATGTTTCAGAATATATGCAAAGAACATACTGCAATAAAAAAGAGTGCATCTGGAGCTGAGGAATGTGCGCGAATATAATCGCCATGCAAAAAAAAAAGGAAAGGTAGAAAGTGTAGAATAAGCAAAAGTAAGAGTTGAAATAAGGTCACGGTTAACAGCAGATGATTTATGGGGCTGTCTCAGACGTTGACGCTCGTCCAAAACGAGGACAGCTTGGCAAAGAGAAAGCTTAATTAATCCTACGATCCTCCTCACTGTCTGTGAGTTTGTTTGTTTGGGTTTTTTTTTTTTTCACCTAAATCCTTTTTTTTTTTTTTTTTGCTTTCTTTCCAAAACAGAAAACAGCACAGAGTGACACTATGGAAGGGAAACTGTCAGGTTTGAAGTAAACACTAAAAAAAAAAAATTAGGACAGAAAAAGCTTACTGTTTAATCATGAAGTAGTAGAAAGCACACACACACTAGAGCGAGAGACCACTGGAGCACTTCAGGACATTCCTCCTCATGGCTCAGCGACAAAAGCGTCATTCAAGTAGAGGCGCCGAGCGGCCATGTTTGTTTCTACGAGATGGACACGCTCACGATAATCTGAACTGATCGCTGAAGCTGCACACAAACACAACACACCGCCACGTCTGCTCTCCGTCTCCGGGTCTTATCTTCTGAACGGAGTAATCTCTGATCTAAACCCTGCGCGTCTTGGCAAGACTATCGGAGCAAAGCCAGACGTTTCCCAGAAGCCGTTTTCCTGTCCAGATGCTGAAATGCTAAGCTAATGCTAAGTAACATGTGGGCTGATATAAAGAGTTCAGAGAGAAAGAGAGCAAAGGGCTTTCATGCATAACCCAACACTATACCCTGCCATCCTAATTAACATCCTCCATCTGGCACGCTGCTTAGTAACATCTGCACCAATCACAGGCCTACCTGGTTGTCTTGGAGACAGGTGGCTTGTCGGTTTTGGGAGAGGAGGTCGTGCTGGGCTTGGTGGTGGCGGCCGCAGAGGCAGATCTGGAGACTGGAGCTAGTATGAGGAAAAAGATTAAAAGACAATTTAAAAAATAAACAGCAAGAACGTCTATGGATGCTAATACATGACTATTTTCATACTCTGTGTCGCTATGGCGACGTTACAGCTATTCCTAGTTTTATGATTAATTTGAAAAAAAAAAAAATCCTAAAAACTAAAATGTCTTGGAAAATGCAACATGAACTTGATCTAATCAACCAGAACAACCAGCAAACAAAACATGTTTGCGCAATACTAATTGGTACCCATTTGGACTTTTTCATTATTCTAACATATGTTAGTCCTTTAACAGCATGTCTTTCCGCCTACCTGTGGATTTTGGTTTGGCTTTTTCCCCATTGACGGATGTTTTCTTGGCCAATTGTGCCGCCCCAGTGGTCTTTGGTGCCCCAGTGGGCTTCTTTTCTGTGGTCTTGCTGATGGTTTTGGTGGTCACTGCCCCCACAGCACCGACAGGCTTTTTAGAAGCCGTGGTGGTCGTCTTCTTCTCAGCAGCCGCGCTAGTGGCGGTCTTCTTGGCAACACCGTTGGCTTGTGGCGGCTTCTGTACTCCATTCGTCATGCGGCTCTGAGTGGTGCTGGGACGAGCGCCAGTGGTGGACGTCTTTGTTTTGGCGACACCCTTTGTCTTTGCTTTCGGGTCCACAGGCTTATCCTTGCTGGGCTTGGTGGCGGCCGCAGGCGTCTCAGTCGTCTGCGGTTCCCCTTGCTCCATTTCTTCCGTTTGTGAAGCAGGCGGAGCCTGTTCCTGGCCTTCCCCCAGCGGCTCTCCCTGGATCACAGGATCTGCGTCTAGTGCTACCATTGGCTCCGTCGCTCCTGAGTCAACCCCGTCTGGTTTCATCTTGGGAAACGCGGAACTCGGTAAGGCAGTTAGGTAAAGACTATCAGGTACAGTGAATGACCTGCAAACGGAACAATGTCGCAGGGTGAGAATCAAGACAGTGCCAAACAAGTTTAAACAGAAAAAAACCCTTGGTTGAATAATGATCTGATTAAAATGAGAATCATTCTCAGAATCAGGGTCAGAGAATCACAAACAAAATCACTATTAGAAAAACAACTTAAACTTGTTTGTGTGCTTTCGGATTGAATAAAAGGATTGTGATGGTAGCGTGTTATTAATTATCAACCGAGTGCACAGATGTGTACGGATCGAGCCATTATTTCACGGTTGACATGGAACATTAATAATCTCTGCCCCGATTGTCTCAGTTCTCAAAAGGCTCCGTTTCAAAGAGCGAGAAAATGAAGTGGTCTCTGTATTAGAGTTGCAATACCCCTGTGAATGTCTGAGCCTTGGCTGCAAACCCCTGTTACCCATCATGCCTTTCTGATGCAGATGTTTTATGTACAAATATATCTACGGTGCAAACTGTATTGGTGCAGCCAGACAGAGGATGTGGTTTGGTCCATGGGGGGTGCAAAGGAAAAGAAAAAAAGAAGCTTGCGGTCCCGTTGGACCCGAAGAAGGTCACTTGATGTTGTAACTTCCGCACTGAATACATCTCTCTCACACACCCACAATCATTACATCATCCTGGTCAGCCTGAGCTGCTGTTTTTTCCCCCCTTTCCTTTTTAAGAGCTATATGCACATCCCCACGCGCTGCTCTCAGTCACCCCTCCTCCCTCCTTCTGTGCAGCAAAAAGATCTGTGCTAGTGCTCTTAGGAGTGTTTGGACAGATGGCCTTAACAGCTGAGGAAACCCAGAGAGAGAGAGAGAGAGAGAGAGAGAGAAAAGTGGGGGAGAGTGGAAGAGAGGGAATGATCTCGAGGGAGATGATCCCTGTATCTACACACACACTGCCAGACAGAGCTGGCTCACTTTAACTCCACTTCTGAACGTCAGCATAGACAGAGAGAGAGAGAAAAAGAGAGAGAGACTGGGTTTTCCCAGGCAAAACGTGTGGCTTTAGTCACAAGAACCACAAGAACTTCTGCTTCAATCCCAGAAGCTACGTCTCTTATCCGAGAGGACTTGTTTTTGTTTATTTGTGAGCGCCAACACACTTCGTAGCCTCTTATCCGTCAAGCAGAAACACAACTCCTTATTCCAGAAAAGGAACTGATCCCCATCAGCCCCCTCGCTCTGAGAGTCGTCTGTGCATCGAGACCACGATATGTGTAAAATATTTCATCAGCGGCGCCCTTGCTGTCCCGTCGTCTTCCTTCTGGTTAAAGGGCGCTGGCGTGGATGAGATGAGGTTCTTTTTTCCTGCGTCAGAGCAATAAATTACACACTCGCAGCGGGAAGAGGAGATGGAGGAGCTGGGTTTTTTTTTTCTACATTCATGGCTGGATGAGTACCAACAGAACTGAGAATCTTAATATCATGGACTGGGGATGTAAGTCATGTAGGAGTGTAAATTTTATAAGATAAGATTGCATTAAGTCCAACACCGACCATCAGCTAAATCACAAGAAATCCTCTTTCTCTTCGAAAATTAGACATTTTTACCATCTGTTCTCTGATAGATTGGATTTAGCCAAACTGATGACAAGTCAAAGCTGCTTTTTTGACCCATTACTTTCTTTACCAGTGTAACCGATCAGCCACGTTCTCTGCAAAACATACACACCACCTCATGGCCTGCTTCCTGTAAAAAATATGTATGACACTTCCTCCGGAAAGGAGAAAAAGATTTCTACGGCTCCCATTTGAGAACATCCTACATCATTTTCCTTTTTGGCCGTCCTCCAACAAATCCAATCTTTTCCTACTAGACAAAAAGACGAGGTCCTCTGAGTGCTGCCACTGTTTAATCAGGTCATCAGCATATTTTAAGGGCAATTTGCACTCTGTTCTCATGATTTGAGGGTATGCGCAACACAGGGGTGTACGCATATATGAATAAATGCATTTCTGAATGTGCCTTCGGATGTGCCCTGAGTGGAAAAGCAACAGCAGAACTGGTTTGCATCACCACTTGAATAAATGAGGAATGAGGCCCAGCAGGAACGAGCGAGCTAATGCCATCCAGCTCTGGCTGTACTGTGTTGGTGGCTTGCACCCAGTGTTCAACAATCCGACACTAACTGCTAGCAACTAAACAAACCAGCCAGTGCTAATAGCAATGATAAATAGCTCGCTATAGCAGTCCATAGTGTGTGAGGTTTTTTTGGCCTGCAAGTCACTGTAGCTTTTCTTTAAATAACAACAGTGGAGGAACTGTAGGGGGGGGAATTTGCATGAAGCTAAAGATGATGCAGAAATCCTTAGTTCCGTATGACTGCTTCTGGGAAAGAAGATCAGCTGTTCACTTCTCCAGAGCTCTGGTTTGGCACTTTAAAGGGGTGCTGCTAAAGCTTTCTGACCCAGTAATCATCAGCAATTTATCACCGTTTGGCGTTTTGCTGAGACCAGGCTAATGCACCGTGGTGCCTGAGCTAACCGCAGCCAATCCCTGAATGCCAGAGTGAGACAATGCAGCATCTCTGTCCAGCAGCTCCACACTAGCCATGTCCACCGGAGGTCATAGTGGACCCTCCTCCAAATCTCCAATCCGAAACGCCTAAAGGAACACAGGACCGCTATGTAATTTCCATTCCCTAATGAAATGGACCAGAGAGCCTTCCTACATTTGTGGTCTGGAAAAACTGATTGGCAGTCTGAGGAGTCATGAACCAAAGAAGGTACCTTCCACATGAACCTTCTTGATCTTGAAACAATACAACAGACGGTACTAATGTAATCAAAGAACAGCACAACAATGATTGGATGAGTTACCGAAATCATACAAAAGTTATGTTCATTTTGAGAGCCTGGAAAACAGGAAAGAAATTGAAAAAGTGTTTTATCACAAAATTCAAAGATTGTCCACTCACTGACCACTTTATTAGATACACCCATCCACCTGCTGCTTGATGCAGTTCTCTAATCAGCTGATCCCTTGAGGCATAAAGTCATGCAGATACAAATCAAGACCTTCAGTTAATGTTCACAGTGTTCAAACATCAGAATGGGAAAAATTGTGATCTCAAAGTGTGACTTTCTTTCACTGTGGCATAGGTGTTGGTTTGAGGCAGATGGACTGGTTTGAGTATTTCAGAACCTGCTGATCTCCTGGGGTTTTCACACACAACAGTCTCTAGAGTTTACACAGACAGAATGGTGCGAAAAATAAAAAACATCAAGTGAGCAACAGTTCTGTGGGTGGAAACAAATGCCTTGTTGATAAGAGAGCTCAGAGGAAAATGGCCAGATTGGTTCAAGCTGCCGGGAAGGTTATAGCAACTCATAGCAACTCTTTACAACCGTGATGAGCAGAAAAGCATCTCAGCATGCAACAGCAGAACAGAAGAACACATTGGGTTCCAGTCCTGTAGACAAGAACAGGAATCTTACAATCAAGAACAAGTTCCTGTTAAAGTAACTAGTAAGTGCATGTATGTTTATATAAAATGTCATACCCTTTCAAACATTCATTCATCCGTTTTCAGTAAGCACTTTATCCTGGTCAAGATTGGGATGAATATGGAAGTGAACACTGGGCATGAGGTCGGAATACACCCTGAATGAAACATCAGGCCAGCACAGGGCACCATGCGCACACACATTCACACACTCAACCACAGATCCTGAAGCTGTAAGATGGCAACCTTTTTACGCTACTGTGATGCCCAACACCATTACAATACAATTTCATTCATTCTAGAAGGCCATAGGTCAGCCCACAGGTTCTGATGCGTGGTCCTGGAGTACCCCCTGTCCTACACATTTTAGAGTTTTTCCTGCTCCCTCATACCTGATCCAATTCATCAACTAATTAACAGCTTTCCTGAGTTCCTCAGTGGGTGTTAGAGCAGGAAAAATGCAAAAATGTTCAAATGACCAAATGTTCTATTATTAAAAACAAATGAATAGCCTTTGGAAGAAGGTTGAAAAACTTACAGTAATAATAGACCGGCGGCGACAATTATCGACGCTTTAATGATCTTTTGGCCGTTGCAAAAGTAGAAAAGACTTTCAATACATAAATTGTGCATGAAAAGTTACTCAAGCTTCCACTGGAGTTGATTCCTGATTACTTAGCGTATCAGATCACGTGACACCATTGCACAAGTATTGACACTTTTGTCCACAGTTATCGACACCGTTCCACAATTATTTACATCGAAATGATTATTTATTTAAAAAATA
>JAPEKN010000015.1:20445886-20458285 GCA_028877435.1 Cathorops dasycephalus
GAATTCCTTTGTTTTTGTATGTTTTATTTGTCAGTAAACTTTTCAAACTTGAAGATCCTGTGTCGGAAGATTTGTCGCGTCAGACTCGTTGCTTATCCACCCGCTCCTCAGGTGGCATACAGCATTAGAAGGAGTTGCCACTACATTAAGTCAGAAAACTTCGCCTGGAAGCTAGGAAAACTTCCTCAGAGGGTCAGAGGACTTCGAGAGAAAGCCAGAGAAGTTAACTGGAACACCAGAAAGGCTTCATTGGAAAAGAAATTACAACGGAGCCGTTGGAAGGAGAAAGAAAGCAGAGAGGAAAAGTTTGAGAGGTGAGCTGTGGCTAAGGCTAATCCGTCCATAGAAAATGACAATGATAGCCTGCTAATGCTACCTAGCTTAGCTGCCATTGCTAAATGCTGAGTCACTTGCTCTAGCGAGCTGAAGTCATGCAGTGAGAACGTGATGTCTCGTCCTCGTTCATTCACGGATGTTTAAACCCATCTACTGCAAAGATAATTACTGCACTTTGAATAATTTGAAGGACATAAGCATTTGATTTCGAAAAAGTTTGACTGTTTGGACATTTGCTTGTGAATTGTGCACTAATTAATGAAGATGGATGACAAGTCAGAGAATGAGCAGACACACGCCGATGATGGCACCAAGAGGGCACCTAAGCCCACTGAAAAGGCATTACAGGATAAACTGCATAGACTGATTGGAACTAGAAAGGGAAAATTCAGCAAGCTCACAGCTAAAATGAACGAAATAGATGAGCTCATACAAAATAGTGAAGATGTATACAGAATTCAGGATCTTTTGCAAAGTGATGTGTGCTACATGCATAAAGAAATAGAAGACATTAATGACGCCATAATTCCTTTAATGGATGAGGAAACAAGGAAAACAGACCAGGAATGGTTCAGTAACAAAGTAACTGCAGTAAAAGAATATATGGAAAAATCTTTGGAATGGGTCAGTTGCCAGCGAGAAAAAATAGAACATGGGTCAGTAGCACCTTCAAATGTTTCACTGCAAGATGACATAGATGCAAATGATAGCGTTTCACAAGTCAATCTACAGGATTGTAGACGTAAAGTTAAAGATGGAACAGCCTCAAATGTGTCTAGAAGATCCTCAGCGAGCTCAGTGACAACTGTGCGCGCCAAAGAGCAAGCAGAGCATGCAGCTCTTCTAGAAAGAGCAGCTGCAATGGAGGAAATGCAAGCTTTGGAGCTCGAAGAAGCGAGGCTAAAGGCTAGAAAAGAGAAGTTGGAAATGAAAAGAAAGCTTGCAGAGTCAACAGCGAAATTGAAAGTGTTACAGTCATATGAAGATGGGATGAACATCTATGTCTCCAGAGCATCCTCTAGACACAAAGTGAAGAAGGAGGAGGAAAAAGATTACAGTCTACTGCGTTTAACAGGAAGAGTAGCACAAAGCTCTGGTCTTGGAGTACACCAGCCTGTTGGTAGCAACCAAAGACAAGCTACAAGACAAATGAATGATGATAAAGACCTCCATCAGGTGTTACAGAGACAAAGTGTCATCACAGAGATGCTTGTTAAACAGCATAACCTGTCAAGCTTACCACGTAAAGATGTTCTGGTATTTAAAGGTGACCCGCTCACTTACAAGTCGTTCATTAGGTCATTTGAACACGCTGTTGTGAGCAAAGCTGACACCTATGAAGATGTGTTCTACTACCTGGAGCAGTACACCAGTGGAGAAGCGCAGGAGCTAGTCCGTAGCTGTGAGCATATGCCAGCTGAAAAGGGCTACAAGGAAGCCAGAAGGCTACTGAAGAAACACTACGGCAATGAGCTAAAGATAGCTAACGCTTACATGGAGAAAGCATTGAATTGGCCTAGCATCAAGCAAGAAGATGGCAAAGCGCTCAATGCTTACGCGCTATTCCTGACTGGCTGTAAGAACACAATGGGAGACTTGGAGTTCATGGAGGAAATGGACAACCCCACTAATATGCGAGCTGTTCTTTCTAAGCTTCCTTATAAAATGCGTGAGAAGTGGAGGGTGACTGCTTTTGAAATTGAAGAGAAGGGAAGAGGACGTGCAAGATTCTCAGCCCTGGTTGAGTTCATAGATCGCCAGGCAAAGATCGTCACAAACCCCCTATTCGGAAGTGTGTCAGAGCTTCATGCAACAAAGGAAGGAAAGAACAAAAAGGATTACCAAGTCAAGAAAAGTAGTCTGAAGGGAAATAGCAGTTTTGCTACTGGAGTTGAGGCTCCACAAGAAGAAAAGGAACAAAATGCGACAGTCAAGAAAGCTGCGGTAGCTTTGCAGAAGCCTTGTGTCTACTGCCAAAACAAACACACTCTAGCAGAGTGCAGAAAAATTAGAGAACAACCACTCCAGAAAAGATTGGATTTTCTTAAGTCCAAAGGCCTGTGCTTTGGATGTCTGTTCCCAGGACACCTCAGCAAAGAGTGCAAAAAGAAAGCAAAGTGCCAAATCTGCTCACTGAGACATCCAGACCTGTTGCACATGGAAAAGAAAGAAGACAGTGCACCTGCTGACCAGAAAAGAAGAGACAGCATGCCTACTGAAAGAAAGAAAGAAGACAGCTCTCAGAGTGAGGAAATCTCTAGTGCATGCATGTCTGATGAAGCTTGTGCCTATATTGGGGCCGGAAGGAAATGTGCATTAGCCGTTTTGCCTGTCAAGGTCAAATCTAAGAAGAGTGATAGATATGTGACAACATATGCTTTTATGGACCCTGGCAGCACCGCAAGCTTTTGCACTGAAGACCTGCGACGAAAGCTGAAGCTCAGGGGCAGACGAACGCAAATCCGTCTCAACACCATGGGCTGTAGCAGGGCAGATGACAGCAAAGTCCTGAACACGTTTGTCCTGTCAGACTTGGAAGTGTGTGGTGTGGAGGAAGATGTTTACATAGACCTGCCAAGGGTATTCACCCACGACTTCATTCCAGTTCAAGAAGAGAACATACCTAAGCAGGAAGACATTGCATGTTGGCCTTACCTGAAAGATGTGTCTCTGCCTCAGATCAACGCTGAGGTTGGCCTGCTCATAGGCACCAATGTCCCGAAGGCCATGGAGCCACGGCAGGTGATTCATAGTGAAGGAGATGGTCCGTACGCGGTGCGAACTGCCTTAGGATGGCTGGTTAACGGACCTCTACCAAGTCTGAAGATGGAGAGTGAGACCGATGAGAGCCACACAGTCAATCGTCTGTCAGTAGTGGAAATAGAACAGTTGCTGAGACAACAGTACGACGCAGATTTCCCAGAGCGTGACTGTGAGGAGAAAGAAGAAATGTCACAGCAAGACCACAAGTTCATGTCTCTGGTGAGCAGCTCTGCTAGACTGGTGGATGGGCATTACTGTGTGAGCCTGCCATTGAAAGATGAGGCGATCAAAATGCCAAACAATCGCTGTATTGCAGAACAGCGCGCCAACAGCCTGAAAAGGAAGTTGAAAGGACACGCAAGCTTCCATGAGGACTACAAGACGTTCATGAAGGATGTCATCGACTGTGGATATGCTGTCAAGGTCCCCAAGGAGCAGCTGCAGCGTGATGATGGCAGGGTGTGGTACATTCCCCACCACGGGGTGTACCACCCCAAGAAGAACAAAATCCATGTGGTGTTTGATTGTACAGCAACGTACAGAGGAGTGTCTCTTAACGAGCAGTTGCTGCAAGGCCCGAATCTCACCAATACACTGATTGGCGTTCTAGTCAGATTCCGGCAAGAACCCGTGGCATTGATGGCAGATGTTAAAGCCATGTTCTATCAGGTTAAAGTGCCTGAAGAGGATGCAGATCTTCTACGTTTCCTGTGGTGGCCGGAGGGCAACCTGAGTGAAGACCTGGAAGAATTCAGAATGACCGTTCACCTTTTCGGTGCTACGTCTTCACCCAGTTGCTCATCTTACGCTTTGAGGAAAATGGCTGAGGACAACCGGGGAACGGCAAGCCCAGAAGCAGCTGACACAGTTCTCTGCAACTTTTACGTCGATGACTGCTTGAAGTCAGTCCCCACGGAGGCTCAAGCAATTCAGCTCGTGAAGGATCTAAGAGCACTGTGCGCCTTGGGAGGCTTTCAGTTGACGAAGTGGGTCAGTTCCAGTCAGGCTGTTCTGTTGACCATTCCCGAAGAAGATCGTGCAACTGGTACGAAAGACCTGGACCTAAGCCACAACATTCCTCCCATGGAGCGTGCCTTGGGTGTCCAATGGTGCACATTCTCAGACAGTTTGAAGTTCAAACTGAACGTTCCCGACAGGCCTATGACAAGGCGTGGGATTCTGTCTGTAGTCAGCGCATTGTACGACCCCCTAGGATTCTTGGCGCCAGTTATCCTGCCCGCGAAGCAAATCCTAAGGACCCTGTGTGAAGAAAAGTGTGGCTGGGATCAAGAAATCAAGGACTGTCATGTACGCAGATGGCAAGAATGGTTGACAGAGATGAATCTGTTGGAAGGATTCACAGTAAGACGATGTGTGAAGCCAGCAGCGTTTGGACCTGTGCAGTCAGCACAATTACACCATTTTGCTGATGCATCGGAGACTGGCTACGGCACCGCTACCTACCTGCTCATGTCAAACAAAGCTGGGGAGAAGTGTTGCACCCTTTTGATGGGAAAGGCAAGGGTAGCCCCTTTGAAACGTGTAACAATCCCACGTCTGGAACTGACAGCTGCAGTGGTGGCTGTGAAGATGGACCAGATGTTGCGACGCGAACTGCAGGTGCCACTCCAAGATTCCATCTTTTGGACTGACAGCACCACAGTTTTGAGATACATTGAGAACGAGCATAGTCGCTTCAAGACGTTTGTCGCAAACAGGGTCACAGTGATCAGAGAGCACAGCCTTCCATCCCAGTGGCATTATGTAAAGTCCGAAGACAACCCAGCAGACCAGGTGTCAAGGGGAATGAAAGTGAGGAATTTCATTGAAAGCAAGACTTGGTTGCAAGGCCCAAGTTTCCTCCTGAGGTCACAGGAAGAGTGGCCTGACTTGCCTTTCTTGAAAGACCAACCCCAAGATGACCCTGAGGTCAAGTCCTGTGCTGTGGAGGTTGAAGTGGATGGCCAGGAGAAGGCATTGGCTTTCAGTAAGCTCCTCGAGCACTACTCTGACTGGACAAGGCTGAGAAGGGCAGTGGCGTGGCTCTCCAAGCTGAAGCAATTGCTGCTGCACCTACGGAAAGAGAGAAAGGTCTTCATGGACAATATCAGACAGTCAGAGAGCCAGCCAAACCAACAAGAGCGGCTGGCTAATGAGCACATGAGAAAGTTTAAGCTGACACTTCAGCCTGCGTCGCTCACCATAGAAGACCTGGAAGAGGCTGAGAACGAGCTGATAAGGGTTAGTCAGCAACAGGCTTACCCAGAAGAAATTGTAGCTCTACGAACACGTGGACACGTGAGAAAGAGTAGTCCAATATACCAATTGGATCCCTTCCTGAAAGATGGCATTGTGCGAGTTGGTGGACGTCTCTCCAAGCTGTCAATGCCAGAAGAGACAAAGCACCCTGCAATTCTCTGTAAGAGTTCCACGATCGCTGCTCTCATCCTGCGGAACGTCCATAAAGAAATTGGACATTGCGGACGTAACTACATGCTGGCCAAGCTGCGCACCAGGTATTGGATACCTCAAGTGAGTTCAGCAATCAGAGGCATGATCTCAAAATGCATTGTTTGCAGAAAGCGCAACAGTAGACCAGGAGAGCAGAAAATGGCAGATCTGCCATTGGATCGAATCACACCAGATCAGCCTCCGTTTACGAACGTAGGAGTGGATTTTTTCGGGCCTTTCGAGGTCAAAAGAGGACGAAGCCATGTGAAGAGGTATGGCGTACTCTTTACCTGCCTCACCACAAGGGCTGTCCACATCGAGATTGCCCATAGTCTGGACACAGACTCTTGCATTAATGCGCTCCGCCGCTTTACATGCAGAAGAGGTCAGCCCAAGATCATGCGGTCAGACAATGGGACCAATTTCGTAGCTGCTGAGAGAGAGCTACGTGAAGCTCTCCAAGACCTGAACCAAAGTCGAATTGCTGATGCAATGATGGAGAAAGGAGTCAACTGGATCTTCAATGCCCCTGCAGCCTCCCATCACGGTGGAGTGTGGGAAAGACAGATACGCACAGTACGCAAGATCCTGAACTCCATTGTCAGACAACAGTCACTGGATGATGAGAGTCTACTTACCGTCATGTGTGAGGTGGAGTCTATCATGAACAACAGACCTCTCACCCTGGCATCAGACGACCCCAGTGATTTCGACGTCTTAACACCGAACCACTTACTTCTTCTGAGAGCACAACCCAGCATTCCTCCTGGAATCTTCTCCCGGGATGACCAGTATGCTCGACGGCGGTGGCGACAGGTGCAATATATTGCAGACCTGTTTTGGACCAGGTGGGTCAAAGAGTACCTACCCTCGCTCCAGAGTCGGCAAAGGTGGTCAAGACCCAAGAGGAACTTCCAAGAGGGAGATGTCGTCTTGATAGTGGACGACACTGCACCGCGCAACTCCTGGGTAATGGGCCGGGTCATCAAGACCTTGCCTGATGCAAAAGGTGTGGTAAGGCGAGCTGTTGTGCAGACGAAGACCAGTCAGCTGGACAGACCAGTGAGTAAGCTTTGCTTATTACTAGAGTCGACATGAAGACTTCAAGGACTCTTATACTGGACTGAGTTGATCATTTCATAGTTTAAGTTCATGATTAAGAAATCTTAGTTAAAAAACTTAAGATTAAGCTCATATTTCATATTTGATGGCTCTTGTGTAAAGTTAAGTTTAGTAATTGTTCAGCCCATAGCATAAACAATTAGGGGCCGGAAATGTAAGAGCCATATTGAGAAAGACATTTTATTTTGGAATTAAGAATTATTATTTACATATATACAGTATTATTGTTATTTTCTTAGAATATTATTTGGATACACCATGTGTAAATTCATGAAGAAAGAAATTATTTAATTCATTATTGGGTAGGAGAATGTTTCGTCACTAATGTGTAATGTGCGCGAGACGCAGTAGTATATAAGTCGTGACACGTGATTTGTCATTCAGAAGGTCGGGTGGTGGTGATACAGTTTTCTGACCGGCGCACGTCGGCGCACGGCACATGGACATTTAAAGATTAAGAAAGAACCACCGACCAGTTTAGCTTCACCACTAGAGAACTAGACAGCGAATTCCTTTGTTTTTGTATGTTTTATTTGTCAGTAAACTTTTCAAACTTGAAGATCCTGTGTCGGAAGATTTGTCGTGTCAGACTCGTTGCTTATCCACCCGCTCCTCAGGTGGCATACAGCATTAGAAGGAGTTGCCACTACACACACAGACACGGGGAGAACATGCAAACTCCACACAAGAAAGGCCTTCGTCGTCTGCTGTGTTCGAACTCAAACCTTCTTGCTGTGAGGCAACAGTGCTAACCACGACACCACCATGCCACCTAGAATTAAGTGTTAGTGACTGTAATTGGTACTACAACCTCAGAATCTACCATGAATGTTCAAGATTACTGAATGTTTTGTGAGACTGTAATAATTTACTGCCAAGGACATTTTGTTGCTCATCAAAAAGCAAAATCTGAGCCATCCTTTTGCAATTGGAAGTTACTGTGATCCATGAGTGAAGAATACTGTCATCTGCTAAATTTGAAATATCAGTGAATGTGCGCTGAACAACTTCATTGTAAATGCTTAAACATGGATCTTTGTTAGACCATTGCTCAAGCTACTGCTATCCAACTATTGGTTCACTATATAGACTATAGTTTATTCCCAAAAACTGTTTTTATTTAAAAAATGATGAAAAAGGTACACACTATTTGCAAAGGTACTGTAACTCAATTCATTTATTCATTTTCAGTAAATAGATAGTCACAAGGTAAAAATGATATGTCATAATTGGTGAAACAAAATCATTAGATTTTTATTAAGAGACAGCAACAACACCAACAACACAGTACCAGTCAGTAGTTTAGAAACACCTTTTAATTCAATGGTTTTTTTCTTTATGTTATAAATTAGGGCACTTCAGGTCTTAAAGTAATGATGGATTTCGTTTCGCTTTACTTAGTTGAGTGGTTCTTGACAAAATATGAATTACTGCAGTTGTGGAACAGGATTATTTACTATATTTGTATTATTTACTATTTGATCTCAAACGCATTCATTAATAAGGAATTAATAATGCATTGGGGTGGCATGCTGGTGTAGTGGTTAGCACTGTCGCCTCACAGCAAGAAGGTTCTGGGTTTGAGCCCAGCAGCCAACGGGGGGCCTTTCTGTGTGGTGTTTGCATGTTCTTCCCGTGTCTGCGTGGGTTTCCTCTGGGTGCTTTGGTTTTCCCCACAGTCCAAAGACATGCATTTAGGTTAACATGGGGCTGTAGCATGGCTTCCCACTGCTCTTGGTATGTGTGTGTGCTCATTGCTCACTTGTGTGTGCATGTGTGTATTCACTGCTTCAGATGGGTTAAATGCAGAGAGGAATTTCACAAGTGTGATGAAGAAAGTTCTGAAACTCGTCCACTAATTAACTTTTGATGAGGCACACCTGTTAATTGAAAAGCATTCCAGGTGACTACCTCATGAAGCTGGTTAAGATAATCCCAATAGTGTGCAAAGCATCATCAAGGTAAATGGTGGCTACTTTGAAGAATCTAAAATATCAAACATATTTTGTTTACCACATAATTCCATATATGTTGCATTTGTTATTTCATAGTTTTGATGTCTTCAGCATTGTTCTACAATGTAAAAAATAGTCCAAATACAGAAAAACCTATGAATGAGGAGGGGTGTCCAAACTTTTGACTGGTACTGTAGATATCATTGTGTGCAAGGACTGCCATGTTTTATTATTTATCCTGGGGCTTTTTGTGATTAAACTGGACTACTCTTTCATGGCTTTGAGCTAAATGAGAGTTAAATACACAGCATGTGCCTGTTTACAATCATAGTATATTACTCTGTAGAGATACACATAATCAGTGTTTTATTGACCTAAATGATGATGATGATGATGATGATGATTACTCCATTTCTCCTTTCTGCTGTTGAGCCGAAGCATTCTAAAATAACAATAGGCTGTCCAAGGGGAATATGTTCTTCATGGATGGAAAATGAAGTTATTAGCAAAAAATATGTGGATAGTTATAGAAGTGATAGAAGATAACGTATGTGTGAAATCATCATAGTCACGCAAACATCTTGTGGTAGTCAATCACTTTTGCATGCAAACAACACTCCAATGTAAAATGAAACCATATAGTCACAGGAGAACTCACAAATGGAACACCACGGTGGGACATTTATAAAGAGATGAAACTCTCATTGTTACCGTTACTCATTTTCCTTTTAGTGGAAAAAAATAAGTATATCATTCACTGATCAATCATTGTCACATTGAAATGAAATCACTGATGCTGACTCCCAGCTATTAAAACAGTGAACGCAAGCAAGCATACAATTTCATGAGCCACTGTTGTCTTTTTCATATAAAACCTAGTTCATCTGCAAAAACCAGTTGGTTTTGCAATGTGTTGGCTGCTAATTAAGAGCATTTCATTTTTTTAATTTCATGGAAGGAAGCCAGTCATGACAATTAGCAATTAACACTGAATGGAGAAAAAAAAAGTTGCATGTGCAGGCAGAGCCTCATTTATTATCTTGAGAAATAGCAATTAACTTTCAAACACAGAGTACCCCGTGAAACTGCAATAAAACTGGCTGTGTTAGTGGATCTAATGCCATTTATCTACAAGCAACACAAGCAGCAAAGAACAGAATTGTTTATCTAAACCTCACCACCCACACCATTCAGTATGTCACTAGCCAAAAACAAGCTTCAGAAGAAAAGAGGCAGTATACTACACCACAAGAGCTCAAACCCATTCGGCAGCCCATTGCACATTCTGCAGTTGATGGTTTGTGTGAAATTCTACTTTGATGTGCCGAGCTTTCACAACAGTTGACAGCAGCTGACGGCTGAGTTAGCAGAGGTGCCTGAGGTCCCCTGTGGAAGAAGAGATTTCCTCTGACACAAAGGCATCAACTTAGAGAAGAAAAGAAGAATAAAGTCATAGCCTCTCTAACCATCAAACTGGCAGCCTGCCTCTCATTTTAGGTGTTAAATTAATCTACCCTCACCCCCCTACTATTAGAGAAATATTTTTGCCATTGGTCAGTAGGCTAGAAAAAATCACCTGAAGATGTTTTTCAGTGCCTGGCTCTCTTCAAGGGCATTTCATTTACTTGCAGAGCTAAATGTTCTGTCATTTTATTTATTTATTTTTATATATTTTTTTTAGCAAGGGTAGTCTAATTAGAATCTTAATGCATGTTTACTGGAAAATGCACGGAGTGAAAACACATGGCAAAAAATGAAGTCTTGTGGAAAACATTTTTGAAAGAAAGAGGGCAGATCGACAGTACATGTACATCTCTCATGGCTCAAGATAAACTCAAGATAAGATAAACTTAACTGCCAATGGAAATTTGGAGACTTTTGAACAGACACAGGTTCAATAATACTTACTAGAATTGACTGAATGTGCAAAATAGTTATCCTATACAGAGGCGGTGGCAGGAAGTTGTGGATGGGTGGGCAACATGTCCAAAGGCGCACCAAATCTAGGGGGGTCTGGGGGCATGCTCCCTGAGGACATTTTGGAATTTTTAACCCTCTAAAATGCTATTTCCCGCATTTTGAGAGACAAATTTTGGTGGAATAAAACTAAGTGTAATGTCTCTATTAGAGTCAATTTCGTCTATGTATTTTTTCTATATGAAACAGAACCAATAATTAAATGTAATTACATCTACTTAGTATTGTTGAGAGGATAACCCTCTTACCATGGGTTTGGTACTTTCTACTGTGTTTATATGTGAGTAAATACACATACAACATTCAAATGTACCTTGCTTAATTAAAGGAACCAAAGTAGTACATTCTCTCGTCATTGAAAGACAAGAAGGCAGCAGCAATAGGGGTCAAGTCCATGGTGTCCACGATATCTTTATGTACATGTAGTAGTGTACAGTTGTTATGTCGATGTTCAGTCATCGAAGACCAAAGGTATGTCAACACCTTTTTCAAGGTGGAGAAAGCTCTTCCAGATGTTGTGGATGGCGCCGGGATGAAGGAATGCAGCGGGATTTAATAAGGGAAAACAAAGGCATGCAGCAGGCTGTTTATTCACACTATTTTCTCCTTTTGTCAATGTTCTATCTGCTTTTGTCGATTCAGGAGCAGAGGGGAACTTTATCAGCAGTACAATCGTCCAGAAGTTCAACCTGCTTACAACCCCTCTATAAATTGCACTCAGCATTAGAACCATCGATGAAGGACCCATAGGTCACCACTCACACTGCTTCCATTCAGATACAAGTGAGATTACACTTGAAACTCATCTCCCTCTATGTGACCACTACCACTGACCACATCATCATTCTTGGTTACTCCTGGCTACAGCTTCATGACCCCTTAATCTATTGGCAGAATAAAGAAATTCTCCAACAGTCACCCACCTGCTTTCAGAGTTGTCTCTCTCGTCCCCAAGTCAGTCTAACCTCCAACTCAGTGGAGAGTCCACAGCCAGACTCTATGGAGAATGTTTCTGAGTGCTATATGGACCTTAAGGAGGATTTTAGCAAGGGGAAGGCCTGCAGGCTACCACCACACCAACTGTACTATTGACCTACTGCCTGGCATGTCACTGCTGTGTGGTTGTATTTATCCTCTATCTCAAAAGGAACATGCCGCCATGGAGGAGTACATCCAAGAGGCCCTCAGACGAGGGTACATCCACCCTTCTAAATCTCCCATGTCAGCTGGCTTCTTCTTCATGGAGAAATGAGATGGTGGACTTCGGCTAAGTATCAATTACAGGGGATTAAACCAAGTCTCCATCAAGTATCCCTATCCTCTTCCCCTTGTTCCTGCAGCCCTAGAACAACCCTAATCTGCCAAGATCTTTTTAAAGCTTGACGTACATAGTGCTTATAACCTCATCAGGGTAAAGAGGGCGAAGAATGGACAACTGCCTTCAGCACTACCGCCGGCTATTTTGAGTACTGAGTAATGCCATATAGCTTTTCTTTGGCTCCTATTATGTTCCAGTGCCTTATTAATGATGTGCTACGGGACATGCTAAGCAGAAACACCATTGCCTACATAGACGATATCCTGATTTACTCCCCTGATGAGAAAAGTCATCAGGAGCATGTCAGAGCAGTTCTCAAACTGTGAGTTCCTTCAGGATCGAATCTCCTTTTCAGGTCACTGAAAGTTTGCTTCCCATCTCTCAAGCTTCCAGCCCTGTAATGACCTGGCGACTTGTCCAGGGTGTACCCCACCTTTCGCCCGTAGTCAGCTGGGATAGGCTCCAGCTTGCCTGCGA
>JAPEKN010000015.1:22517254-22531072 GCA_028877435.1 Cathorops dasycephalus
ATAAGCAGTATAAACAAACTAAAAACTGTTAAGGTGAGGTAGTGCGGAATAGTGCAAATGAGCGAGGTAAAGTGAAAGAAATAGAAAGAAATCATGTTCTCGAAAAACTCCCAACGCCTCAAATAATTCTTAAAAATGAATCCAAATCATACAGACAGCATCTTGTTTTCTTACATTAATCCAATTAATCCTACTTCAAATACTAGTGTTATATGCCTACATTCTACAGAATTCCATTTTTGCTTTTTTTTAGATAGCAGGTGGATAAACACACAATCACATGCTTACACACCCACCCACCCACCCACACCCACCCACCCACACACACCATCCGTTTGAGTTTCAGGGGCTTGCATTCTGACACAGCCGCATCCCCTCACACTTCCACCGTTTCTGGGGAACAATCCCTGGCCCAGAGCCGAGGTAGAGCAGCTATTTCCAGCGTGAATGTGAGGAAACCCGTGGCCTTCCTCAGCCACAGCACCTCATCCGTCTCAGCTCAGGAAACGGAGCTCGAGTGGAGCCGCTGATAACCCTGCGTGCGCACACACCAAGCTAACGAGCCCCTTTTACAGGGTATTTTTACCCCATTCTGAAGCTAGGAAACTTTGAGGGAAAATGAGACACGATAGCGTTTACAGGATTCAGTGCCAGGTTCGACCTCTTACTGAATTTTATACTTGTGTGCAATCTTCAAATTTAATTATCATATCTAATGCAAACAAAGGAGGCGTGGCCAAGGTGCCTGGCAGTCTTATTATAGGAGGCGTGGAATTAATTATCATATTTACTATAGACGAAGGAGATGTGACCTTGGCACCTGACAGTTTTAGTGAAGAAGGTGTGGAATTGGTGCCTGTCCGTCTTAGTTAAGGAGATGTGGACTTAATTATTACATTTAATACATATGTAAGAGCTGCCCGTCAGTCTTACTGAAGGAGGTATGGCCTTGATTATCTTATTTAATATGAATAGGTGTGGACTTAATTATGTTATTTAATATGAATGAAGGAGGTGTGGCCTTGGTGCCTGTCAATCTCTGTTAAGAAGGCAGGACCTTGGTGCTTGTCAAGCTCAGTTGATGAGGCGGAGGCTCCGTACCTGTCAATCTTAGTGATGGCACCATGGCTTGAGTGCCTATCAGTTCCACATTAGGAGGTGTGACTTCTATGCTATCATTCCCTTTAATTTAGTAATGACCTTAATTATCATATTTTAATATAAACAAAGGAGACCTGCCCTAGGTGCCTGCCAGTCCCAGTAAAGTAGACATGGCTTCTATGTCTATCAGTCTGAGTAAAGCAGGTGTGGTTTCTCTCCCTGTCAGTCCTTGTTACAAAGATATAGTCTCTATGCCTGTCAGTCATTGTTAAGGAGGCGTAGTCTATGCCTGTCGGTCCTAATAAAGGTGGTGTGGCTTAAGGACCTGTCAATCCTAGTAATGTAGACATGGCTGTGATTATCAGTCTTAGGAAAGTAGACATGACCTCTGTGCCTGTCAGTCCTAGTACATTTGGTGTTGCCTCTGTGCCTGTCAGTCCTAGTAAAGTATATATTGCATAAGTGCCTGTCATTCCTAGCTAAGGAAGCATGCAAAATGTGCCTGTCAGTCCTAGTAACATTTGCATGGCTTAAGTGCCTATCAGTTCTCGTAAACTAGATGTGGCCTCTGTGCCTGTCAGTCCTAGTAAAGTACATATAGCCTAAGTACCTGTCATTCTTAGCTAAGGAAGCATGCAAAATGCGCCTGTCAGTTCTAGTACTGTTTGCATGACTCAAGTGCCTATCACTCCTAGTAAAGTACATACAGCCTAAGTGCCTGTCGTTTCTTGCTAAGGAAGTATGCAAAATGTGCCTGTCAGTCCTAGTAGCATTTGCATGGCTTAAGTGCCTTTCAGCCCAAGTAAGACTGGCCTCTGCGCCTGTCAGTCCTAGTTAAGTACATACTATAGCCTACGTACCTGTTATTCCTAGCTAAGGAAACATGCAAAATATGCCTATCAGTCCTAGTAACATTTGCATGGTTTAAGTGCCTATCAGTCTGAATAAAGTAGGTGTGGCTTCTGTGCCTGTTAGTCCTAGTTAAATACATACAGCCTAAGTACCTGTTGTTCCTAGCTAAGGAAGCATTCAAAATGTGCCCATCAGGCCTAGTAGCATTTCCCTGTCTTAAGTGCCTATCAGCCCAAGTAAGACTGGCCTCTGTGCCTGTCAGTCCTAGTTAAGTACATATAGCCTAAGTACCTGTCATTCCTAGCAAAGGAAGCATGCAAAATATGCCTGTCAGTTCTACTCGTGTTTGCATGGCTCAAGTGCCTCTCAGTCCTAGTAAAGTAAGACTGGCCTCTGTGCCTGTCAGTCCTAGTAAAGTATATAAAGCTTAAGTGCCTGTTGTTCAGCTAAGGAAGCATGCAAACTGTGCCTGTCAGTCCTAGTAGTGTTTGCATGGCTTAAGTACCTATCAGTCCTAGTAAAGTAAGACTGACCTCTCTGCCTGTCAGTTCTAGGAAAATACATATAGCCTAAGTGCCTGTCATGCCTAGCTAAGGAAGCATGCAAAATATGTCTGTCAGTCCTAGTAGTGTTTGCATGGCTTAAGTGCGCATCAGCCCAAGTAAAGTAAGACTGATCTCTGTGCCTGTTAGTCCTAGTAAAGTACATATAGCCTAAGTGCCTGTTGTTCAGCTAAGGAAGCATGCAAACTGTGCCTGTCAGTCCTAGTCAAGTTTGTCTGTATAGCGCTTTTAACAATAGACATTGTCCCAAAGCAGCTTTACAGAATTTGAATGACTTAAGACATGAGCTAATTTTATCCCTAATCTATCCCCAATGAACAAGCCTGTAGCGACAGTGGCAAGGAAAACTCCCTCAGACGACATGAAGAAACCTCAAGAGGAACCTGACTCAAAAGGGAACCCATCCTCATTTGGGCAACAACAGACAGCATGACTAGAACATTAACATTTTTAACATGAAGTCAATTTTGTTGATGTTATAACTCATGTCAACCCCGCGGGGCTGAATCTACCCTCTGTCTCTGAAGGAGCAAACAGCCATGGAGGAATACATCCAAGAAGCCCTTAACCAGGGTTATATTTGTCCATCCATCATTCGTCCATCCGGCTTCAGCAGGCTTCTTCTTTGTGGAGAAACGAGGTGGTGGGCTCCAACCCTGCACAGATTACAGAGGCCTCAATGAAGTCACAGTCAAGTACCCTTATCCTCTTCCTCTTGTTCCGTCAGCCCTAGAACAGCTTCGTTCCTCCAGGATATTTTCCAAGCTCGACCTATGCAGTGCCTACAATCTAATCAGAATTAAGAAGGGCGACGAATGGAAGATGGCATTCAGCACAACTACCGGCCATTTTGAGTACCAGGTAATGCTGTATGACCTTGCTTCAGTGCCCAGTGTATTCCCGGTGCCTGACAACATATTAAGGGATATGCTAGGAAGGTATGTTATTGCAGACATCGATGATATCCTAATCTACTTTTCTGACGAGGAGACCCACGTGGAACATCAGAGCAGTTCTCCAACACTTCCTAGCTAACCATCTTTACGTCAAGGTAGAGAAATGCGAATTTCACTGCAAACAGATTTCCTTCCTGGGATATATAATAAGTCCTGAGGGAGTTAGCATGGACTCTTCCAAGGTTAGTGCAGTGACATCTTGGCCAGTTCCCACATCTATAAAGGAACTTCAAAGGTTTCTGGGCTTTGCTAATTTATATCGTCACTTCATCAGGGGCTTCAGCAGTATTGCGGCCCCCCAACAGCCCTGCTCAAGAAGGGACCTAAGAAGCTTCAATGGAACTTGTCTGCAGAAAAGGCCTTCAATCGTCTTAAGAACAAATTCACATCAGCTCTGGTTCTACAACATCCCGATCCAGCCAAGACCTTCACAGTGGAGGTTGATGCATCAGACACAGGAGTGGGAGGAGTCTTATCCCAACATAATGGTGAGAGACAAAAACTCCATACTGTAGCTTTCTTCTCTAAGAAGCTCACTGCTGCAGAGAGAAACTATGATGTTGAGAACCAGGAACTACTAGCCATCAAGCTTGCTCTTGAGGAATGGAGACACTGGCTAAAGGGAGCCGCTCACCCCTTCATAATCCTCACTGACCACAAGAACCTGGAGTATCTTAAGAAGGCTAAAAGACTTAATCTGTGCCAAGCCAGATGGACACTATTTTTCACATGGTTCAACTTCACCATCTCATTTCATCCAGGCTCCAAGAACTCAAAGGCAGATGCCCTGTCCCACACCTTTGCGTCAGACTATCAGGATCCTACCACCCACCCAATTCTCCCCTCCAAGTGCTTTCTGCAGTCCATTACATGGGACATAGATCAGGAGATTGCAACCCAAGACTCTACCAGTCAGTCTTCCATTGGGTCTTCTTTATATACCCAAGCATCTCCGTGGGCGACTCATCACTTGGGCACACACATCTCCTGCCACAGGATACTCTGGAAGCCATTAGACCCATCAAATGCTTAAGAACAAGTACTGGTGGGAGAACATACAGAGATCAACCAGTTCATCACATTATGTTCTGAGTGTGCATAAGCAAAGGTTCCACAAACTCCTCCAGCGGGTAAGCTTTGCCCACTCCCAGTACCTCAGAGACCTCGGTCACACTTAGCTATTGACTACGTCACTGACCTACCACTGTCACAAGGCAACACCACCATCATGGTGTTAGTGGACAGGTTCTCCAAATCACTGAAGCTCTTCCCACTGCCAGGCATCCCCACAGCACTCCAGACAGTGGAACTTCTGTTCCAACAGGTCTTCAGATATTATGGGATCCCTGAGGACACTGTCCGCAACAGTGGTCCCCAGTTTATCTCTCGCTTAAGGACTTGCTTCATGGAATGACTTGGTGTTTCTTTGACTCTCATATCAGGCTACCATCCTCAATCTAATGGCCAGGTGGAATGAGCCAATCAGGAAATTGGATGCTTCTTATGGATCTTTTGCATGAGAAACCAGGGGGACGGGTCCCGCTTCATCCCATAGGCCGAGTATGCACAAAACTCGCTGAAGCACTCAGCAACTCAGCTAACACCCTTTCAGTGTGTACTTGGCTACCAACCTTCGCTGTTCCCTTGGGACAACTCTCCAGTCTAAGTAGTAGAAGACTGGTTCTCGTGCAGCCAGACCATCTGGGAGGAGGTACATCAATGCATAGAGACGGTCAACACCAGGTACAAAGAATATGCCGACAAGCATAGAGGTAATGACCCAGAGTTCTCACCAGGTGACAGAGTGTGGGTATCAACCAAGAACCTCAGAAAACTCAACACATGCCGTAAATTGCAAGCACATTTATTGGTCCCTTCAAGGTACTTCAACGTATAAATTAAGTTTCTTACAGGTTAGAACTTCCCTCTCACAGCTGAATCTCCCCCACATTCCACATCTCCTGTTTAAAACCTGCCATTCCAGGGCCGCTTGCCAAAAAAACCCTGTCCAAGAGCACCTGTCACTAAGCCTCGAGGGTCAACCCATCTACCAGGTCAACAGGTTACTCAATTCCAGATGCAGAGGAGGCCAGGTAGATTGGGAGGGCTATGGACCTGAGGAACAAAGCTTTAAATTGAAGGGCAACAGCATGTTATTATCTATTAAAGCAGGAATTCCACGCTGAACACCCAGACAAGCCGACACCGAGGGGGAGAGGGCGCCCCAGGAAGAATGTAGCTCCCAGAGGAAGCTCCTCGGGGCGGGGGGGCTCTGTCAGTATTAGTATTGATGATAGCAGCGTTGAATAAACTACAAATATGGCCACTCAAGACTTCAACGCCCATGAACCACAGCACCCCCAGTCACCTGAGTACTGAACACAGCTGAAGTACGTCTGTAATCAGCACAATGCTACTTAAACACCTTGCACTCAAGCACTCATTGTGAAGTATCGTCCTGAGTTCTCCAGTTCGTACCAAGCCTTATCTTCCTAACTGCTTATCATTATTCTGACTCACTACGTTTCCTTGTTTAATCTTCCTGCCTAGTCTACATTGTCCTGTTCACGAATTGACCGATCCTCGCCTGTCCACGACCACGATTCCTGTTTCACGATTTGGCTTAGTTACGGTTTGTTCCCCGCTCTCCTCTGCAATTACATCAGTAAGTGCCTGTGCCCTGACACGTGCCACCAATCCCAAGGATCTCTTCTCCACAGTAAACAAAATTTTCAAACCCATTGATAATACCTCCAAATTCTTTACAGTTGAAAAATGTAACTAATTTCTCATATTTTTTCACACCAAAATTGACAATATCTACAAAAATCTGACCAACTCTCCCTCGCTCCCCACACTTTCACCTGCTTCCCCTCAAATTACCTCTCAGCCTTTATCTCAGTCCTCCCCCATCTCTGTATCAGACTTGTCACAGCGTATTGCTGGGATGAAAAACTCCACCTGTGTCCTAGATCCAATACCATCCAAACTCATTAAGGACTGTTTCCCAGCTATTTCTACACTCATTACAGAAATCATTAACTCCTCTCTCCATTCTGGCTTTGTCCCCCAAACACTCAAACTGGTTGCTGTCACTCCCATTCTCAAAAAAAAAACTGGACTTGATCCTGATATGAGTAATTTCCGCCCCATCTCCATCTTCCCTTTTTGTCAAAAAATACTGGAACATGCTGTTGCCCTTCAATTTAAAGCTCATTTAATCTCTAAATGACCTGTTTGAACCGCTTCAATCCATTTTTCGTCCTCAGCATAGCACTGAATCAGCCCTCCTCAAAGTCACCAATGACCTTCTCCTTTCTTTTGATACTGGTCACCTCCGTATTCTCAACCTCCTTAACCTCTCTGCAGCTTTTGATACTATTAGCCACACCATTCTTCTCTCATGTCTTGAATCCTTCCTGAACATTATTGTAACCACTGTCTCCTGGCTGAAGTCTTATCTTACAAACCAGCAACAGTTCAGTAACATTAACAGCTGCACTTCCTCCTATGCTCCTCTCTCATAAGGTGTCCCCCAGGGTTCGGTACTTGGTCCTCTCCTGTTCATCCTCTATACGCTTCCCCTTGGTCATATCATACAGTACATCACCATGGACTTCATTTCCATTGCTATGCCGATGATGTCTACCTCTACATTTCTACTAAATCCATCACTGCTGCTACACAATCCACTTTGACCAGGTGTATCACCAAAATCAAATCATGGATGCAAGCCAATTTTCTGAAACTCAACTGTGATAAAATAGACATGCTCATCATTGGCCATAAATCACTCATAAAAGACACTCAGAACTTTGAACACCAGAATGACACAGCTCGCAAATGTGATGTGCCCTCTAGTGTGCCCCGAGTCTCCTCCTAGTCCGACGTTGCAACTCCCCGTGCCTGAGAAGTCTGCTGGAGACACCACCGCACATAAAGGTTTTTTACTGCAATGCTCTTTGTATTTTGCCACCATGCCAAACTTACCAGATGAGCACGAAAATCACTAAGTTTCTGTCTCTCCTCACTGGAAAGCGCTCCGCTGGGCTACAACTTTCTGGAACAGGGGAGAAGAACAAATGAAATCCTATGAACAGTTTCTCTCCTTATTTAGCAGGGTGTTTGATCATGAACCGGAGGGGATTGAGGTTGGTAAAAGCCTACTCAATTTATAAAATTCAAATTTGAAATTTATAAAGTTTTCATTCATTGACAATTCAGTTCTCAGGGTACTCGAAGTGTCGCGACATATGCCCTGGACTTCAGGACACTAGTAGCCACCAGCATATAGAATGACCCTGCCCTGAAAGCAGTTTTTCGCCAAGGTTTACGTCCCAAGATTATCAGTGAACTGGCTTGTAGGGATGAGAACCTCTCACTGGATGCCCTCATCGACCTAGCAATTTGACTAGACCAGCTCTTAAAGCCCCGGCCCTCTCTCCACGATGGTACCAAGCCTGCTCCACCACCAGAGGACAACTCACCTATGAAGGTTTCACGCACAAGGTCAACCTGTGCGGAGCATGCCAGATGACGCAAGGAGAGGCTGTGCTTTTACTGTGGGAGTTCTAAACACAGCATTTGGTATTGTCCGGTCCTACCAGCCCAAGGAGTCCCAGCAGAGAAACCTGTACAAGCTATGAGTCTGGTGAGAGAGCTCAACTCTAAATCCTTCCAGATTCCAGTGTTGCGAAAGGTAGCGTCCTCCACTCATGTCCTGTCTGCTTTCATTGATTCAGGAGCAGAGGGGAACTATCAGTAAGACCCTCATGCAGAAGCTCAACCTGCCAGTCACCCCTTTGCACAGCGCACTTAGCATCAAGACAATTGATGGAGGACCCACAGGTGACGGACTGGTCACATCACAAACTCAACCCATACAGATACAGGTGGGAGCATTGCATAAGGAGCTCATCTCACTCTACATCATGATAACTGTCATGATATTATTTTAGGATACCCCTGGCTACAACTCCATGACCCTCTTATTTCTTGACAAAAAGAATTTCTCCAGTGGTCACCCATTTGTTTTCAGAGCTGCCTTTCTCTTCCTCAGTTCCAGTCGTCCTCCTCCTCTGTAGAGAATCCTCTACCCAACTCCACGTTCCTGAGTGCTACTGGGATCTCTCCAAAGCTTTCAGTAAGGTGAAGGCCTGCGAGTTACCACCACACCAGCCATATGACTGTGCCATAGATCTACTGCCAGGTATGGCTCCGCCCCGAGGTTGCATCTATCCCCTATCCCAAAAAGAACGTGCTGCCATGGAGGAATACATTCAGGAGGCTCTCAAGCAGGGATACATCTGCCCATCAAAATCTCCTGCATCTGCCAGCTTTTTCTTTGTGGAGAAATGAGGGGGCAGACTGCAACCCTGCATTGATTACAGAGGACTTAACAAAGTCACTGCCAAGTATCTGTATCCTCTCCCTTTGGTTCCGGCAGCTCTGGAGCAACTACGTTCCACAAAGGTTTTCTCCAAGCTTGATCTACACAGCGTATAATCTGATCTGGATTAAAAGGGGCAATGAATGGAAAACTACCTGCAGCATGGCCACAGGTCACTTCGAATACCGGGTCATGCCATATGGCCTTTCTTCGGCACCCAGCGTGCTCCAAAGCTTCATCAATGATGTGCTGCAGGACATGCTGGGCAAATATGTCATCACTTACATCGATGACATTTTGATATATTCTTCAGACATCCACAGTCACCATAAGCATGTCAGAGCAGTTCTCAAGTGCTTATTGGAGAACCCCCTCTATTTGAAGGCTGAGTAATGCGAGTTCCATTGAAGCAAGATCTCCTTCCTGGGCTACATGATCAGTGCTAAAAGAGTGAGTATGGACTTGACCAAAGTCTCAGCAGTGACCTCCTGGCCAACCCCCAAGTCAATCAAGGATCTTCAAAGATTCCTAGGCTTTGCAAACTTTTTTCGTCGTTTCATTAGGAACTTCAGCACTTTAGCAGCTCCTTTAACCACGGTACTGAAGAAAGGTCCCAAGTGTCTTCGTTGGAATCCGATGGCTGAGGAGGCCTTCAACCGGCTAAAGCTAGCTTTCACTTCAGCTCCGATACTCCAGCACCCTGACCCTATGAAACCATTCATTGTGGAGGTAGATGCCTTGGAAATGGGAGTAGGGTCCATCTTGTCCCAGCGGTTCGGTGAGAAACCTAAGCTACACCTGGTAGCCTTCTTCTCTAAGAAATTGACATCCACCGAAAGAAACTGACGTGGGAAATCGTGAGCTGCTGGCCATCAAACTAACCCTTGAAGAGTGGTGGGACTGGTTGGAGGGTGCCTCTCACCTGTTTGTAATCCTTACTGACCATAAAAACCTAGAACATCTCCAAAAGGCCAAAAGGATTCACCGCATCAGGCCAGGTGGGCATTATTCTTCACACAATTTGATTTCTCCATCTCCTTCGGTCCAGGGTCCAAGAATGCCAAGGTGGATGCTTTGTCCCAGGCATTCGAGCCATCCCACAAGGACACAGAATCACAGTCCATCATTCCATCACAGTGCTTTGTGCAATCCAGCACGTGGGACCTAGACAATGAAATCCACAAGTCACAACCATGAACTCTGCCAAGTCACCTCCCACCTGGTCTTCTTTATGTGCCAATGCATCTATGCAGTAGATTCATCACTTGGGCACACACATCTCCCACCACGGGTCACCTGAATAGTCAACGCACCCACCAGATGTTCAGAAATAGATGCTGGTGGGAAGATACGACCTCGGAAATAAACCGGTTCATCTCCTCCTGTTCTGAATGTGCTCAGGCCAAGGTTCCGTGAGCTCCTCCCACTGGCAAACTATGTTCACTACCTATCCCACAATGACCCTGGTCACACCTTGCGATCAACTTCATCACAGACCTCCCTTCCTCACAGAACAATACCACCAGGTCAACAACTACCTCAAACCTGCCATCCCAGGGCCCCTTGCCAGCAATGTGCCAACCCAAGAACACCCTTCACTCAATCTAGACAGAGAACCCATCTACCAGGTCAACAAGATCCTTGACTCAAGACAAAGAGGAGGCCAAATTCATCGATTCTTGAAAGCCTTGAAGCTCATTCCTCTGCCAGGTATCCCCACGGCCTCTCAGACAGCAGAGTTATTATTCCAGCAGGTCTTCAGGTATTATGGCATTCCAGAAGATATTGTCAGTAATAGAGGACCTTAATTCATCTCCAAGTTCTGGTCAAGCTTTATGGAGATGTTGGGAGTATCTGTGAGCCTCACCGCCAGCTATTACCCTCAGTCCAATGGACAAGTGGAAAGAGTGACCCAAGAAATCAGCTGCTTCATAAGGATCTATTGTATGTGCAACCAGGGGGACTGGGCATGCTTCCTGCCCTGGGCCCAGTATGCACAGAACTCGCTAAAACATTCAGTCAACCAACTTACACCATTTCAGTGCATACTCTGCTATCAACCACCCTTGTTCCCCTGGGATGACGCACCCAGCCAGGTACTGGGCGTTGATGATTGGTTCAAGCGCAGTCAAGTTATTTGGGAGGAGGTTCACCAGTGCCTAGAATCTGACTGCGCCAAGTATAAGACATATGCCGATAGGCATAGAGGAGGGACTCCCACCTTCCTTCCTGGCGACAGAGTATGGGTGGCCACCAAGAATCTATGAGAGACCAACACCTGTAGAAAACTCCAACCATGCTCCATCGGGCCATTCAAAGTTCTCCACCACATCAATGAAGTCTCTTACTGCCTGGAATTTCCCCCTCACAGCTGAGTGTCTCCCACGTTCCATGTCTCGAACCTCAAGCCTGCCATCCCAGGGCCCCTTGCCAGCAATGCATCAAACCAAGAACACCCTTCATTGAATCTAGAGGAAGAACCCATCTCTCAGGTCAACAAGATCCTTGACTCAAGACGAAGAGGAGGCCAAATTGAGTACCTGGTAGATTGGGAGGGGTACGGGCCTGAGGAACAAAGCTGGGTCAAGTTTAAAGATATCCTTGACCCCCTTCTGAAGCAGGAATTCCGTGCCTAGCACCCCAGCAAGCCAGTGCCCAGAGGTAGAGGGCGTCCCCGAAAGAATGTAGCTCCCAGAGGTAGCTCCTCGGGGGGGGGGGGCTCTGTCAGTAAACCCGCCGAGAGTGAGCAAACTACAAACATGGACAATCCAGACTACAACTCCCAGTACACACAAGCTCTATCTCCCACCTACTGAATCACAGCTGGCTTGCATTTCCGCAATTACCTGTCCCTCCATATAAGCCCCAATCACTATCACACCATTGCGAAGTATCGTCCTGGTTTTCCCAGTTCATACCAAGCCTTGTATCTTTTCTGACTATTGACCCTCGCTAGTTCTTCCTTGTTTTCTCACTCTTTGTCTTGCCCTCATTATGTTGTTTGTCAATCACCCGACCCTCGCTAGTCTACTGACAATGATTCCAGTCCTTCGTTTTGGCTTGGTTTACTCTCCAAAAGCTGTCTTCCTCCGCACATACATCTGTAACTGCCTGCATTCTCACAGATACTAGTCTGCCTCCTTGGCAAAAACATTAAAATGTAACTTTGGTGCAATTTCAGTTACAGTTTTATATATATAGTATTCTGCTATTTTTTTTATAGTTCCTTTTTGCAAATTGAGTGAGAGATGGGCTGGGTGAGGAATCCTAGTAAACATTACAATTTACATCATATGACGAGCATGATTCTGGGAGCAACTGCTGTAGCAGTGATTATCAAGTACCCCTGCTGTCTCCAAACCCATACATATGAAACTGTCTACCTTGTCTGAGCAAACCTAGCTCCTGGGTTCCCATAGTGATGGCTCTTGGCACTGTGGGGGGGAAGAGTAGCTAGTGTTGGAAGCTCTAGTCTTAGCTTACGAGCCCCTCCTGTGCTTAGCGATGAGCTAAATTATTTTTAATGGATCTTCATAAAACCATCTGTAACTGTGCACCTGCACACTAAAGGGTCTATTGACAGAATGATTAGGGCTGCAGGACCTGCAGATTGTTCCAAAATGTGTAATCATTTTGTTTTTAGATTTACCACAAGCTTGCTTTTAAACACCATGTGGCTTTTTTAACTGCTTGTATATTTCAAACAGAAAGGAGATGCCATATTTCTATGACTTTCTTTGATTAAAGCTAGTAAGTTCATTTATTTTCATCATCCTAAAGTATCATGCTGCTCCTCTTATGTCTCCAAAAAAGTCCTTTGAGACAATCATCTTAAATGGACCATTTGACCTGGCTGGAGGTGCTGTATGCATGAGGAATAAAGGTTAATTGTATAAGTCAATCTTGTCCACTTTCCAAAGTAATGAAGCACCCAAGGCATTCAGGCTTTATTATAACATGCACACTACTTCTACATACAGCCTGCATTCGGTAGCTGGGTCTGTTAATCTCCATTTAACATTCTGCACGCATACCTCATGTTATTAGTCTGAGGTGGATTATCACAATGGAGCGCACTGTGTAGGACAGGAGGAGAATACTGAGTGATTTTTTTCTGTTCTATTTTGTGCTAACAACCACTTCAGGATATCCATATGACTCTACATTCAAGCTATTTGACTCCATGTTTTTTCTTTAATTAACAGAATTACTATTATTGTTGTTCAAACAGCTTTAATATTTAATTAAGTAATTATCAATCAATAAGTATATGTCTGACTTTCTTTATACCACTTATTGAATATTCCAACATGTTGTGCTGTTTTCCCTCCCTTTTTATTTATCTAGACTTTATATATTTATTTCCCCCCAGGGACAATCACGAGGTGCCCTTTAAGACTGTGATTTATATAAGAAAGCCATTGTCCTTGCATGCTTGGCAGATAGTTTAACAAAATTGAATGAGATCAAATTTAGTGCAACCTCCATTGGGGCTGGCCACATTATTTTGAAGTGCTTCATTACAGTGGCAGTGGGGGCTGGATATCTTCATTTGGGATGCAGCATGCCCTCATTCATCATGCTAGATAAAGAACCAGAGAAAGCACCACAGCAAACAGGAACCACAGCAGCAGCGAGCATGAACGCAACGCCTCATCCGAATTTTCATTACATTAGCCAGACTGACAAGGGGGCAACATGATACCCTGATACCCTGATACCATGATACCATGTTTATACGTAATAGGTTGTGTGTTGTGGTGTCGAAAAAGAAACCCTTTAATAGATTATGTACATGGAAAAAGTGAGATGTGACACAAAGTACACATTATTTCACATTTCAGTGCCTATGGAATTGTATGATTCATGCCATGCTTTTAAATCACAATTGTACCACTAATATTCTGCTCCCGAATTGCCACTTAAATATTTGAAGCATATGGACCTCAAAGCAAAC
>JAPEKN010000015.1:26046286-26056691 GCA_028877435.1 Cathorops dasycephalus
AAAGTACTGAACAGATCTTAATGAGATAAATTTATTTGGAAAGTAGAAATTATAAGCTTTTTAATGATAGTATTCACGATAGAAAATATTCAAGAGTTAAGTAATGATAGATTTGGAAATTTAGATGAGCGTCTGCATGCACAGTTTTCACAGCACGGCCAGCGAGCATGCCTAATTTCAGTATAAATGCATTTAATGTGTTTCATGGTGAAGTTTTTTTGATGCACATCTGAAACAAAGCTAACACTGCAAACAGTCTGCAGCTGTCTGTTTAAATGGCTTTGTGTCTGTACGAGCCAGCAAGTCTGTGAGTTGCCTCTGGCACATTTCAGATGCCCTGACTTTCACCTGCTATTAACCAGGATGCTAACATTAACCAAAGCCGCTCAGCTTTTACTGTGGCTCAAGGCATGTAATCTGAGCTGCTTTGATAATAACAAGCATAAACTCTTACATATATTCATTTGGCAGATGTTTGTACTCAGATCTCCTTGCAACTGAGGAAGAATATCATGCAAGAAGAGCAGCACGGTGGTGTAGCAGGTGGTATTCATTGCTCCAGGGTCCCCGGTTTGGTGCTATCTGTGCAGTGTTCAATTCTCCAGCATCAGTGTGGGTTTTCTCTGTGGACTGCCTACGAAGTGTGAACAAGAATGTGACTGTATGTGCAGTGCTCTGAGATGGATTGGCACCCCACTCAGGATGTATGTGCTCCCACCTTGTGCTCAGTGCTCCCAGCATAGGCTCTAGCTCTGCAGTGACCCTGATTAGGATGACGGAAGATAAATACAATCTTTTACAATTCAGACATAAAGCTGAATTGTTAAAGGTTAAGATTGATTATGGTATGTTTCAGCCATAGCCTGTGAGTTGGCCTCGTGGTTACTGTGTCCATCTCTCGACCGGGAGACTGTGAGTTCTACTCGCGGTTGGGTCATACCAAATACCATCATAAAAATGGTACCTACTGCCATCTGGCAAGTCATGCTGCAACACAGATGTGTGTATGGAGTCAAACTCTTGCAGGTACCAGAGGACTAGACCCTCACTGTAACCCTAGCTATATAACAGGCAAGAGGCTGAGAGCTATAGAAATGGAGATCGAGCTGGTTAGTACTGAGACAGGAGATTGCCTGGGAAGACCAGATCCTGGCATGGGAGGGACTTTGACTTTTTTGAAACCAACCCTAGCTTCACACATTATGCACACTGAAAAAAAAAATGCAATATTGTTTGGATTATTTGGATTAAACCAGCAGTGCAGAAAGGTTTTCTTTGCTGTTCAGGTTTCAAGGCAGAAGGCAGTTGTACCATAAATATAAACAGTCTGCCAAAGCAGACCTTTTGACCAATCATATGTTTCATTTTGCTGTCCATGACACCAATCAGTCTGGTCATCCACCGACTTGTTTATGTGTATCATCAAGCTATCTGTGCTGAAACAAAATATATAAAATACCACATATCTATTTGAAATGGGTGCAATTGTGATTCACAGTTAAACCTTGGTAGCCAAAGGCAAAAATGGGGATAGATCTCGACTAGGGATAAACACTCATCCTTTCGCAGAAGACTTTCCAGTTATACCTTTCAGACACACAACCACACATATAACAGTTTGTATAAGTGAACTGTTTCTTTTCTTTTGACAATTTCTCAAGATTTTTGATTGACTCTAGATCCAAAGTCAAGTTCATTTATTAATCTTCTTCTTCCTCCTTGTCCAGCACTGTTGCCTGGTCAGGGTCCATGTGGACCCTATTGATCCACATGTCATATTAATTGGAACATAGTTTTATGCCAGATGCCCTTCCTGCCACAACCCTCCCATTTCTGGGCTTGGGAAACAACCATTCACACACATGGGCAATTTTAGAGGCGCCAATTGGCCTAACTGTACTTCTTTGGACTGTGGGGGAAACCGGAGCACCTGGAGGTAACCCATGCAGGCACGGGGAGAACATTCAAACTCCACACAGAAAGGCCCCCATTGGCCACTGGGCTTGAACCCAGAACCTTCTTGCTGTGAGGTGACAGTGCTAACCACTACACCACCGTGCCACCCATGACACAATCTATACTTTCCCTTAAGTATAATTTCTCAGTACTTCTTTTCAATGCTGTGCCTGCATGTTGAACAACAAACTATGCAAACTACACTACCCATGACACTTTAGCCAACCTCAAACAATGTATCCACACTTCTGATCCTAAAATATAATTGTGGAAGTTGCCCTGATGTGCGTGGAGCACAGAAGTATGGCAGGTGATTGTTAGTGTTTTGATACACGTTTATTCTGGCTTTTCAGCACAACACTTTCACAACTGGGACAGTCACACACACACAGTGTTCTGGTCCCAATCACCACTCCTCTGCTCTCCTACTCCTTTTATACAGCACTGTCACTGCAAGAGACACACATTAATTGACAACAGGTGTAGTGATTTGGCCACTCACCTTCCCTGACTCCACCTTCCATTCACAAACCGATGCTTGGACATGCCCCAGCTGCCACATACCCCCACTGCCCTACTCAGGCCAGGGAGCCGTCTGGCCTGCAGTGGACTCCCCCCCCCAATGGGACAGGAAGTCCGCCACCACCATCTACACCCCCGGCCTGTGGACCACCTCGAATTTGAATGGCTGGTGGGTGAGATACCAATGGGTGATCCACGCGTTGGCATCCTTCATGCGGTGGAGCCACTGGAGGGGCACTTGGTCTGAACAGAGTGTGAAAGGGCATCCCAGTAAGTAGTACAGGAGGGTGAGGACTGCCCACTTGATAGCCAGGTGCTCTTTCTCTATCGTGCTGTACTTGCTTTCACGCATTGACAACTTCCAGCTAATGTACAGCACAGGACGTTCCTCCCTCTCCACCTTCTGGGACAGAATGACCCCCTGTCCGATGCATCTGTCTGCAAAATAAAGGGGAGAGAAAACTCAGGGGAGTGTAAAAGTGGCCCCCCACACAGTGCAGCCTTTACCCTAGAGAGAGCCTGTTGGCATTGCTCCATCCACTGGACTGGATCTGGTGCTCCCTTTTAGTGAGATCAGTCAGCAGGCTGGTGACATCTGAATAATTAGGTATGAACCTATGATAGTAGCCAGCCAGCCCCAGGAACTGTCTCAACCCCTTTTTAGTCTTGGGCCTCGGGCAGGCTGCAATCGCTGTGGTCTTGTTAATTTGGGGACACACCTGCCCATGACCCAAGTGAAAACCCAGATACCATACTTCCACCTGCCCAATTGTACTTTTTTGGGTTAGCTGTGAGACCTGGACACCTCAGCAACTTTAGGATGGCCCTATGGTGTTCTAGGTGCCATGGCCAATCATTGCTATAAATGATATCATCTAGGAATGTGGCCGCGTAGGCAGTGTGAGGGCGGAGAATTCTATCCTTGAGTCGCTGGAATGTCGTGGGAGCCCCAAATAACCCAAAAGGAAGTGTGACAAATTGGTGTAACCCAAACAGTGTGGAAAAGGCCATTTTCTCTTGGGATCGAGGAGTCAAGGGGATCTGCCAATATTCCTTCGTTAAATCCAGTGTCGAGTAAAAACAAGCAGTGCCTTATCAATCGAGCAGCTCGTCAATGCGAGGCATTGGGTGTGCATCGAATTTAGACACCGCATTGACCTTTCTATAGTCCACAGAGAACCAGACTGACCCATTGGTCTTGGGAACCAGGACCCCACCAGGCTGCTCCAGTCACTGTGGGACTCCTCGATTATGCCCATTTTGAGCATGGCCTCGAGTTCATCCTGGACCACCTTTTTTTGTGTGTTTGGACAGGTGGTAAGGGCAGCTGTGCACCACCACCCCCGGGAGCATCTCAATGTGGTGTTCTATGAGGTGGGTGCAGTCGGGCAGGGGCAAGAACATGTCAGAAAATTCCCTCTGCAACTAGGCCACCTTCGTGAGTCTCCACAAGGGACCAGAATGGCTGGAGATGTCAATTTTTTTTTTTGTACCTCTGGCCCCAGCTCCAACTTCTCTGGTACTACCGACACCAATGCCATGGGGACCTCCTTATTCCATCGTTTTAACAGACCAAGGTGGTAAATTTGCAATGCCCCACCCCTGTCCATTCACCTCACCTCATAGTCGACATCCTCAACTCACCATGTGACCTCGAAGGGCCCTTGCCACTTGACGATTAATTTGGAGCTTGACGTGGCCAATAATATGAGCACTTTGTCTCCCTGTGTGAACTCTCTAAGGCGCGTGCCCCTGTCATACAGTCAGACTTGATGTTCTTGTGCCTGCTCCAAATTCTCCTGGGTTAAATGAGTGTGTGGAATTTTGTGTGCAGATCTAGAACGTGTTGAATTTCGTTCTTAGTAGGCGAAGGTCCCTCTTCCCAATTTTCACATAGCGCATCCAAAATGCCATGCGGCTTACGCCCATATAATAATTCGAATGGTGAAAACCCATGGAGGCTTGCAGGACCTCCAAATAACGGGCTTGAGCCATTTAACTCAATTATGTGCAGCCTCACTTATGAAATTCCGAATTAAGTTTTTAAGTGTTTTGATTAAATCGTTCCACTAAGCCATCCATTTGTGGGTGATGGACGCTGGTGCAGATAGGCTGAATTCCCAATAACCTATATAGTTTGTGCAGTGTGTATGACATAAATGTAGTGCCTTGGTCTGTCAGGATTTCTTTCGGAATCCCAACCTGGGAGATAATGCGGAAGAGCGCTTCCGCAATACTGCATACTGAGAGATTGCAGAGAGGCACCACTTCTGGATATCGCACTGCATAGTCCACCAGAACTAAAATAAAGCGATATCCCAGTGCTCACTGATCTAATGGCCTGACGAGATCCATCCCGATTCTTTTAAAAGGGGTCCCGATTAAAGGGAGAGGGAGCAAACGTGCTTTTGGAGTGGCCGCAGGATTTACTAATTGCCATTTGCGGCATGCAGCACACCACCGACAGACATCCCCGTGAATCCCTGGCCAATAGAACCGTGCCATTATTTGGGCTAGCGTCTTATCCTGCCCTAAGTGTCCGGACATGGGATTAAAGTGAGCATGGAATATGAGTTCCCTATGGATCTTTGGGATTAATCACTGCATTATATTTTCGCCAGTCTGAGTGTCCTGCATCACTTCGTATAACCTATCTTTAATAATAGCAAAGTAGGGGAAGGCCGGTGTCGCATTTGGCTGGAGCATTTGACCATCGATTATTCTCACTTGGTCAAATGCATGCTGCAGAGTCTCGTCTCGCGAGTGCTCTAATGGGAAATCCTCAAGGGAATCCCCAAGAGAGGGAGGAGGGGTGGGGTGCTCCTCGCTCTGTGTTTCATCCTGACATGGTGCTGAGCTGGCTGTCGGCGGAGAGCTGCACCGCGGCAAGCTGCGTCTCACCGGTCAGCAGGGGAAGTAGGCACGCTGTGCGGTGCTCAACCGGCCAATCCCATGCATCAACTGCTTGCTCAAAGAATGCGAGGAAGGCTTCTGGATCTTTGTGTGGATCCATCTTTGTTAGGGTGAGGTGGGGAGGGTCTGCTGCAGTGGTGGTCAAGGACCCTGCCGACGCAAGCAGGTGCCGGAACGCCTGGCGGTCTTCTTGTTGGGCCAGCATCAAGGCCTCAAAGCATTGTTCCTGCTCCTCTTGGAGGGCAATCAGCACTTGATGCTGGTTCTGCTGTGCTGTGGCGAGGGCATGAATAAGGTCTTTGAAGGGTGAGGACTCCATGGATGGGCTCCCTTCTGCACTTCTGGGTTTCAGCACCACTGTGGAAGCTGCCCTAAAGTAGGTGGAGCACAGAAGTATGGCAGGCTGTTGTTAGTGTTTAGATACATGTTTATTCTGGCTTTTCAGCACAACACTTTCACGACTAGGACAGTCACACGCACGCATACACCTTCATGTTCTGGTCCCAATCACCACTCCTCTGTTCTCTTACTCCTTTTATACAGCATCGTTACTGCAAGAGACACACACAGACACACATTAATTGACAACAGGTGTAGAGATTTGGCCACTCACTTTCCCCGACTCCGCCCTCCATTCTCAAACTAATGCTTGGCCACATCCCTGCTGCCACAATAATAAATAAGTTAAAAAACACACACACGCACAATTTGTACTGGCAGCGAGGGTGTGGTCAAGCATCGGCTGTGAACAGTAAGGAGTCAGGTTGAACCAGTAGGTAACATGTTACGAGTTAAACCTGTGTCTTATTACTGGCTGTCTGTTAATGTGTGTCTCTGTGTGTCTTGTGGATGTCCAGTCACGAAAGCGTGAGCTGTTTTCCAAAGTGTGTGCGCGTGTGTGCATGTGCGCATTTGTGTTGGTCACTGAGAAGTGAGCATTAAAATAAAATACACCCTGATTTGTCTTGCCTGTTCCCAGTCCCTCATCATCCCACCTCAGAGAATTGTTACACTAGTGCTGAAACCTGGGAGTTGAGGAACAAATGCTGCCATGGAGTCCAAATCAATCAGAGAGCTCCTCCAGACACTCACCATCGACCTCCAATGCCAGCACCAAGAATTTCTCACACTGTCCATCGAACAGAGGCAGCACTTCCAGAGTCTGGGTGAGGCCCAGGCGAAGGACTAGCAGGTAGTGTGGCACTTGGTCCTGTCAGTGGGTACTCCAGCGGTCAATCCTGCGGTCAGCATTCTTGTTCAGCTGATCAATATGGGGCCTCAAGTTGTTTGAGCATATAGCGGAGGCAAGCTTATAGCCAACTTCACAATGGTCTGCTCTTGTCGGGGGCAGCACAACTCAAGGCTCAGCAGCTCCCAGCCACCAGCATACTGGTGTATCCAGACCTGAAGCAGAATGTAGTGCAATGGGTTGGCCGTGGCCCCAAAGCATCATTTCTGCATGCTGGCCCATGGTGAAGTTGGCTGCCCATTTGTGTCCAGGATGCCTGCCAACAGTTGCTGCTAGCAGGCAAGTGCGACATCAATTTCGTGACACTGTAGCAGTTTGTCACCCCACTGCCAAGTTAGACCTCAACACCGTGCAGCGTCACTGGAGGACGTGGTCTGGTTGGCAGAGGACTACTTGATGGTATTTCCAGGAGAAGGCACTCCTGCAGCTTCTCTTATTCTCTCTCTCCCTCTCCTCTCCCCTGCCACAGCCCCGCAGATACAGGGGCCAATTCCCCTGATACCCACTCCCTGCACTCGTGTCTGTCCTCATGTCTCCTCATCCCTTTCTCCTTCTGTGTCTGTGCTACCACTAACCCCCCTCTTTCTCTACAGTGTATATGCCACTGTCTCTTTAAGTCAAGTCAAGTTTATTTGTATAGCACTTTTAACAAGACATTGTTGCAAAGCAGCTTTACAGAAAATTAAAGGCTTTAAACATGAACTAATTTTATCCCTAATTTATCCCCACTGAGCAAGCCTGTGGTGATGGTAGCAAAGATAAACTCCCTCAGATGACATGAGGAAGAAACCTTGAGAGGAACCAGACCTCTTTAGATCACATTGTTATTTATTGTAATGAGTGGCAGCAGCATTTACAACATCAAAGGTTGTTTAGGTTGTTGGGGCACACTGGGCTCATGGCAAACCTGAAGAAGTGTGCAACTGGATGGGTGGAAGTATGGTATCTGGGCTTCCACTTGGGTCATGGGCAGGTGTGTCCCCAAATTGATAACACTGCAGCAATTGTGGCCTGCCCAAGACCTAAGACTAAAAAGGGGGTGAGGCAGTTCCTGGGGCTGGCTGGCTATTATAGTTGGTTTGTGTAACTTTTCAGATGACACCAGCCCGCTGACTGACCTCACTAAAAAGGGGGCACCAGATCCAGTCCAGTGAATGGAGCTGTGTGAATGGGCTTTTGCACAGGTTAAAACAGTTTTGTGTGGGGACCCGCTATTGCATTCTCCTGACTTTTGTTTTGCAGACTGATGCGTCAAACAGAGGGCTGGGGGCAGTTTTGTCCCAGCTGGTGGAAGGGGAGGAGCCTGGTGCTGGACATCAGCTGTAAGCTCTCAGTGTGAGAGTCTAAGTACAGCATCATCAAGAAGGAGTGTTTGGCCATCAAGTGGGCAGTTCTCACTCTCTGGTACTACCTATTATGATGCTCTTTCACCCTCTCTTCTGACCATGCCCCACTCCAGTGGCTCCACCACATGAAGGATACCAATACATACATCACTTGTTGATATCTGGCTGTTCAGCCCTTTAAATCCAAAGTGGTTCACAGGCCAGGGGTGCAGATGGTGATGTCGCATTACCTCTCCTGCCACGAGGTGGAGTCAGCTGCAGGCCAGACAGCTCCCCGGCCTGAGCCGGGTGGTGTGGTCGAGCATTGGCTGTGAATGGCAAGGAGTCACGTTGAACCAGCAAGTAGCATGTGACAAGTTACACCTGTGTCTAATTACTGGCTGTCTATTAATGCATGTCTTTGTGTGTCTTGCAGATGGCCAGTAACAAGAGCGTGAGCTGTGTTCTCTAAAGTGTGTGTGTGTGTGTGTGCACTAGTCACTGAAAAGTGAACATTAAAATAAAGCACACCTTGAATGCCTGTTCCCAGTCCTTCATTGTCCCACCTCAGGGAACTGTTACAGTGGGGTTCTGGTCACATCTACCAGATGTCACGTTCATGTGCATTTGCACTCTGAATGTGCAGCACATACTCAAGACTACCACGTGCAGTGCACACTGCAAGGACTAATTACTATGCACCTGTTCTTGATCAGAGTACAATTATGGCATGTGCTTATGACTCCACAAGCACACAGACTTGGCAAAGTATACACATTGTACTTAGCATCCCATGTTACCAAACTATATACTGTTTATGCTACTCTGGCTATTGACTCTGTTTTTTTGTATTCCTCTACTCTCATTTGTGATTGCCTCTGTTACTCTGTTTCTGCCTCATATGACCCTTGCCTGCTTCACAACCCAACTTTTGCCTTATAGTTTTGTATCATTTGCATGCTTGTAAATAAACTATTCCTGGAATTACAGCCATCATCCACCTCGATACTGACAGAATATTTCACCGACACTATGAATGTAATGGAGGAGAACAGGCATACTGCACAATGCCTTGCCAGGGTTTTTGTTCCTCAGCCTGGATTGATATGGTTCCCCCAGTATCTCAGATTAGACCCACCTGCACCCAATGATGAAGTGGATTACCTGCCAGATGGATTTTTACTCCAGTACAAGCTATGATATGAGGACCTGGTGGAGCCCAAGCCTGCTAAAAAATTATGGGGAGGGTGCATGATATACGGGTTCACTGGACTAGCACACAAGTGAGCTGAGTACCTACTCACTGTTGAACATCCATGCCTCAGAGACTCCAAGTCATTCGGCACTATGCTCAAGTCCTGGTTTCAGGCTCGAGGGAAGGAGGATCCCCTAGAAATTTTCTGGGGAGGCTGATGCCCTTGAGGTCGACAGGGCAGCCTCCACTCCACAGATTGCTCCAGAGGCCAACAAGGTAGACTCCACTCCACAGCTCACTCCAGAGATCGACAAGGCAGCTTCTGCTCCAGAGCTCATGCCAGAGGCTGACAGGGTGGGCTCTTCTCCAGAGCTTACACCAGAGGCTGACAGGGACTGTCTCAACACATGGGCTCACACTTCACCATTCACAGGCCACTTGGGCATTAGGGGCATATATCAGCTCTTCAGGGCCAAATACTGGTGGCCCCACACACTCATTGATGTGCATAACCATGTCTCCTCTTGCACAGTGTGTGCCCATGCCAGAATGCCAGAGCCCATGCCAAAGCTTATGCCTCTGAGCCCATGTCTGAGTACAAGGCCATGTCAATGCCTGAGTGAGCCCATGCTCAAACCCATGACCATGCCTATGTCCATGCCTGAGTCCATGCCAAGATCAAAGTCTAAGCCAGAGTACAAGCCCATGTCCACTCTTGAGCCCATGCCAATGCCTGAGTCTATGCCCATGCAGGCAGCTGCATCCTTGCCTATGCCAATGCCAGGGTCCATGCCCATGCTCAAGCCCAGGTCCATGTATGAGTCCATGCCAATGACTGAGTCCATGCCCATGTTCAAGTCCATGCCCATGCCGATACCAGGGTCATACCCATGCTCAAAAGCCCATGTCTAGCCCTGAACCCATCTCTATGCCTGAGCCCATGCCCATGTCTAAATCTATGCTGGATCCCATGTTTGTGCCTGAGCCAATGTCTATGCCCATATGCACGCCAATGTCTAAGCCTGAACCAAAGCCTCCACCTGCATCCAGGGACGGACTGGCCATCGGGCATACCAGGCATTTTCCCGATGGTCCGGACACTTTTTAAATTAGGCTATTATTATTTAGCCTATTGGTCTGAGCGGCCCATAACATCAGCAGATCAGCGGCCTGATCGACGCTGGCCCAATAACATGGTCAAACACCACCCCCTTTGGTCCTATCTGCGGTCAGCAAAAAAAAAAA
>JAPEKN010000015.1:26168131-26179031 GCA_028877435.1 Cathorops dasycephalus
CCTGATGAAAGTCACAAACAGGGTGGGGTTTTTTTTTTTTTTTTTTTTGGGGGGGGGGTCCCCTTTCGCCCCCACCCCCAAAAAGCAGGCGGTGTTGTGCAAATGTTGACTGCTATTTTCAGTCAGTACCTTACATCATCTACGTGTCTTAAAATGATGGATTAGATGAGTGGTCACCAATGCTGTTCCTGGAGATCTACTTCCCTGGAGACTTTTGCTCCAACTGTAATCCTGCCCACCTGACCATCTAATCATTGTCTTAAGTCTTAATTAGAGACTTTTTTTTTTTTTTCAATGGATGGAGCTAAGGGTGGTAGAGCTCCAGGAACAGTGTTGGTGACCATTGGATTAGATATCATCTAGCTCGCACCATAGCTATAGTAGCTCAGTCAGTCATGGCTCAAACTCCTAAAATTAATAACAATGCACTTTGACATGGCATTCAATCTTAAATCCATCTTGAGTTGCACTTCAGATAATGGCTCAAAACCAGAACAAACCAGCAGAGTTTCCATTAACAATATTGACAGGGTGAGGGGTAGACCCAGTGTCCTACTGGCTGTATCTACTGTGCGTGGTCTTCCTCCAGTTTTTGCAAGATGGCAACTCCTATTTTAACCAAAACAAACAGGCTTCAAAATTGTACAATGCCAATAGATGGCGCCATGTTGTCCACTCACATAGAGCCATTGATTTAAAGTGTTTCAAAATGCATGACTCTATATTTTAGTGCTATACACTAATCCTAACAGGTTTATTATGTATCTGAATGTATTCATCTGAATAACATGTATCCAAATTCCATTTCAGCTCCCATAAACCCAAAAGCTGCACTGAGATCCAAGATAGTTGCTGAGTTTTTGGTGAGTCTTGACTAGACATTGCTGAATATCATCTGAGGGACGGTAAATAAGAATGTACTTAAAATGTTTCTGTGGCATGTACTCGCTGTCTGATTACCTTTGTCTTATCTTTTCTTTCGGCAGCCCTCAGTGTTTATCGAGCATCTCACTAACTACAGGAACTCCATGGATGAGATTGAACTCCGAGAGAAGCAGCTAGCTGCAATGAGAGTGGATGTCTGCAGCACAGTAGCTCTGAAGAAACTCAAAGGTCGCTACTACGTGCACATAAGAAATCATCTTTGGAACTAATGCAATCATCCCTTTTTTTTTTTTTTTTTTAAATGTCATGTTACCTTTTTGGAGCAGTTTATGTTCTGTACTGTACCTTGGATAATCATGCTTTTATGTGAAATTAAATATTCTGCATTCCTTTGTTCTTTTTAGATAAAGCAGGTGGCAAACGTTTTTCTAAAGATTTTGAAGACGGTAGTGCAAAACTGCAGGACTTTGTAGCCTTTCTGGATGGAGAAGTGAAAAAAGGACCTGCTCTGATTGAGGCTCTGGAGAATGCTGACATTTTCTATGAGATGCAGTACAAGGAGGTCAAGATTGTGACCAATGTAAGTCATGTTGGTAGTTTATTGGGATAAAATTGTCCGTCTTTAAGTTTAGTCCAATGCATCTGTGAGTTCAATATAAATTAAAATTTATAAAAATAAAATTCTTTCCATTACATAAGCTGACTTTGAAAAAAAAAAAACCACACTTCATTTCCTTAGGCCTATCAGACTTTTGCCAACCGAGTGTTGCATCTCAAGAAGAAACTGGATGCACTCAAAGCTTCTTTACCTGACCCAAATGACTCACCAATCCCTTCTCCTTCTGAGGATGCTCCATCCCCCACGGGTTCTGAGTCGCCCTTCCATGGCTTAACCCAAATTGGTACCCCAGACCCAGAGCTGGATGGTCAGGCAATGGAGGAGGACCTGATCGCTATTGGTGATGCTCCTAGTCCACTCTCTTCCCCTGGGGACAAAGACAACCGTGATGTAGAAGACATGGAACTTTCAGATGTTGAGGAGTTAGTAGAACCAGAGATCATCGGTAAGAGAAAATATTGTAATGCATCTCCTGCATTTGGAGAATTTGTGAACCAAATATGACGAGCTTTCTTTGCTGTTTTTTGACCCCACAGTAGAAGAAAGAACAGAGCAGCCTGGCCCTGCTAGTGTGTCCAGTCAGACCCTGGCTCTTAGTGTCTCTGAACCATCTCAAATCAGTCAGGCTGCAGTGGAGAATGAAACCACAACTCCAACCACAACCCCAACAACAGGGACTCTTCCTATTAATCTGTCTGGTGTGGATTTGGGCAAAATCAGCTCTATTATTAGCACGCTCACAAATGTCATGAAGAACACTGGTAAGGCCATTACAAATGCATCCTATGGAAGTGGAAATACTGACTCACTAAATCTATTTTAACAGTGAGAACTCAAACTACAGTAGTGAACAAGTAGTGGAATGTTTGATTTTATTTAGGGGTATTTGGAGCTATATCACCAGCTTTGTCTATCTTTTACCCCCCAGCTTCAGGAGTAAGCCCACCATTTCGATCATCCACCAGTACTTCAAGCAGTCTTTCTTCAACCAGTTCAACACTCAAGAGCCCCACAGTCTCTTCCTTGCCAGCTGTTCCTGCATCTAACTCACTGGCCAAAATACTATCCAAGGTGGACATCAGCCCGAGCACTCTGCTAAACGTCTTGTCTAAAACCCAAGGACAGGGGATGGGCTTTCAGGGTATGAAATTGAGGGTTTTTTTTTTTTTGTTAAAACAAAAAAACATTGAGATCTATTTGATATGCAAATGAAACTCTTGATGTGGTGATTGTGCAAACTTGGACCTTGTTTTGAAGCTCATGAAATGCAGCTCTCCCAGTCTGTGACAGTGTGCAATCATTAATTTGTTCTGGAAGTTGGGTTTGAGGTACAAGAGTATTTCCCAATGGAGAATCTTGCCCAAATCAGCTTGGTTGATCAGTTGAGCTTTGTTTACTAATCCCCCTCCCATTCTTTTTTTTTTTTTTTCTCTCATATTCAGGACTGTCTTCCTTCCTGAACAATCAGACAACAGTAAACTCCACTCCTTCAGACTCACATTTGGACCCATCCCCAGACCCCACTCATAAAACCCATGCCTCTCCCAATATCAATCCTGTGCCACCTGCTCTTACAGTGATGAGAAGCTCTACCGCTCAGACGGAAGTGATGCTCCAGTCTTCTCGATCTCCCAGCACTATTCAGACCAGAGATCTTCAGAATGAAGCAGAGGAAGACACAGAACAGCCAGTTGTTTCTGTCACCTCTACATTGGACTCCAAAATTGATGGTTTCCTTCAGGGGAATCCAGGGTTGAGAGGCTTAAATATGGGTTTCCCACCTGTTCTTCCCTGGACTAAAGCTGTTGATAGTCCTTCAGCGAGCACAGAAAACCTAGGGGGAACTCCTGTGAGGGATGAGTCTGGTGCAACACCAACTCAAGATGAGGTCATGGATGAACCTGCAGTACAACCATTCTTGTATCAAGAAAGACCTCTGCAAACGGCTTCAACAGCTGCTTCCACACTTGTAGCGGTCAGTGGACTGCCCGTGTCCACGTATGCTAATGATTCCTGGCAAGAGCAGAACAGGCACGTTGTACAATATGGCCCTGAGTTACAGCATAGCGGAAATCGCTACCAGAGGAACTTTACAGTAAAACAAGAATTCCCAAGTTCAGGGCTACCGCTTATAGAAACGGGGCATCCTCAGCATGCTGAATCGTCAATGGCAGACAAGAATCAGAACTCAAATAAAAATGAGACCCTGGAGCGAATAAGTGTCGAAACACCATTGTCCAATACTGGAGCAGACAATACTAGCTTGGCAAATGATGGCTGGTATTGTGATGCTCGTGGACATGATCAAAAGCAGTGTGCTGGTACCAGCTCTGAATCATATAAAGGAAAACAGCACCAATCTGAAGAACATGGACATGATACCAGTCCTGCACCTTTCTTCAACACCCCATTACCACCCCCTCCGCCAATCCCTAAGCTTCCACCTCCTCCTCAAGACTTTCTCCCTTCAGTGGTAGGTGGAATCAAAGATCCTGTTAAGCTGACAAATATTGCCGACAATGCACAGGCTGGTGGTGATATCCCAGTGTATCTCTCAACAAATCCCGTTCCTCATGATGATTATGATGAACGTCTCCTCAATCGGATCCCAGTCAAAGAGCCTTTACATCCCCATCTGAGCACGCCAGGGCCTCAGCATTGTGCAGTTGCACCACATCCTGTTCGTCTGGGCCCCCGGAATGGCCCTGTGGACTTGAATCATCGTCCCAGAATCCCTGTACACAATCAGCAGCACCCTGTTATGCCCCGTCCAAGTCCCCCATCTACTGTACAGGAGTACCGTGAGAGTACCGTGAGTCCTTCACATGCTCTATCTGAAGATGCCTATGTGGACCCACACTGTGATGTGCCCCCTTGCAGCTCTCCTCCTCCTCCTTTCAATGTTGAGCACTCTGTCTCGCCTCATACGCTCACGTTTTATCCTGAAGAGAGAGCTTTACCACTACGCCATCCAGAACCTAGATTACTTCCTCGATTCGAGCATAGGACTCCTCCACCACATCACTATCGTCCTCCACGGCCTGGTCACTACCCACCACAGAGACCTCTCCATCGTCCTCCACCACCACGTATTCCTCATCCCAGTGAGCCACTATTCCAGAGAGGGAAGAGACACGGTCCTCCTTTTGGAGGTCCTCCAAGACCTGCAGGTCCGTTTTATCCTCCGAAAAGACCTTTTCTGCCACCACGGTACTGAACTGTTAGCACATCCAAATGCTAGAGGATAAGATTTATGTGCTGACAACCATGCAGCGCCAAGCTTCCACTAGGCTTCATTAGATTACACTCTGAATATCTACTCTGACTATTTACTCTGACAGTCAGTCCATATATGAAAGAACACTGTGGTCTCGTGCAGTTTGAGGGTCTGTGCTCTGTCCTGAATTGCAGAAAGAGCTTTGGTCTTTGTATGGGCTGTGAAGGGGTGTTGCTGTGTCATCATGTAACAAGAGCCAAGTCAGCAAGAGAATGGGGGAGAAAAAGATGGCTGAAGTAGAAGAAAGAAGAGAATTGCTACAGGAATCCTGGAGAGAAGATGGATCATGCAGGTGGAGCAGCCATGAAAATGCAAGCTAAAGAGAAAATGAGGTGGTTATACTTTTATTTGATTGTTCTTTGCCATTTATTTTTATTCACAGTTCTAAGCCAGTGTTTGGAATGGTTTGATTCTAGTCCTCCATCCTTCCTTTGTGTGTTTGCGTGAGCACTTGTGTGAATGTATGCCTGTCTTTGGGTCTGTGCCTGAACAGGTGTATCTATCCGTCTATACCAGAAGTGCACAACTCCTGCTCCTGGAAAGCAGTTTGCTGTTTCCCCTGCATAGATCCAGCTCATCCATTTCATCAGTTACTTACAGGGAACTAAGTAGGCAGGGAAATGGTTAAACTGTGCTTAATTTTAAGATATCCAGAGCAGATGATGTGCAGGGCTGGTCTAAACTATTTGCATAAAAAAAAAAAACTGATTTTCTGTTAAAATTTGCTTCACTTGCTCATACGTTTTGTACATGAATTAAAACTGGATGTACAGTTGCTTTGAGTAGACTAATTTCTACTTGGGTAACAGGCAAACTGTAATCCATTGAGTCTCAACCTAAACTTTTGGAGATTTGACGTGTTCCATGTTTATCATCGTTTAAGTACATCGTTTACCGCCGTTCAAGTTTTGGGATCGCCTTTTGAGAGTTCGGGACATGCTGAGCAAGCTGTGCGTGCGTGCGTGCGTGTGTGTGTGTGTGTGTGTGTGTGTGTGTGTGTGTGTGTGTGTGTGTGTGTGCGCGCGCGTGTTTGGTAGGAGTGGAGTTTAAAGGAATAATCAAATTTTCTACACTGAATGAAGATGCTGAAGAGAAGAACTTATTCTGTCGTGGAGCCTGAATCAACATTTACCCCCATCCTCCAGTTCCTCTAGCGTCATCACTGTACTGACTTCAATAAAAGTGTTTTTGGAAAAAAAAAACTCCATGGGAGAGTGCACTGTTTCTCAACCATGGTGTGTCTGAGTCATTTCATCTTCGCTATACATTAGAAGGCTGCTTTGTCTGGTTTACATACATTTTTTTGGAACTAATTTCATACCTACCTACAATTTTCTTGAACTTGGCTAAATTCTAAAACTATACATCCATACTTGTAAATATGATTTGTGCAACAGGCAGTGCAGCATGCTTAATGTTTGAGGTTGCAAAAAAAAAAAGTTCAAACAAACTGGAGCACACTTGACCAAAGCTAAGAAAAAAAAATCTGATCTGTGGGAAGCACTAATTTTTGTTGGACTCATCTTTAAATGAGACAAGGCCTCCAGACTGAACGTAAACTGCTAAAATCAATTTACTTTTTATTTTAAACAAAGGTTTTTATAGATTTGAACATAGAAAAATGGGATTAGCTGTACAATCTTTACTGAGCTAGCATGCTGGAAGTGTGTTAAAAATAAAAAAAATCCTTCATGACCGTGTCCAGACATCTGTTCATAAATTGCAGGAAAAAAAATTCCACAGATTTATTCAAAGTTCTATATAGTTAAATGTAAACAGCCATTCAGATGAAAAATGCACCACTCGAGTCATTATGGTAGTCAAAATTAGGGATACAAATGTGTTTAAAGGCTGCCTCATAAATTTGTTAAACAAATGTTATAAATACATTACCAAATACTTTGTATATTCAAATCCGACTGTCAACCTCCAAACTATGATCACCAAGTACATCATGTGGTATGTGCTGTGTGAAGTCGCTTAGTGTCACGAAGTACACTTTTACTTTTTTTTTTTCTTTTACTCAAGCCAAATGGGATTTTAGTTAAGCAACCTTTTAGGACCATGAAAACCCCTTTTTACTAAGGAGTGTACCTAATAATAGATGAATAAAACCAGCAGTTCATTATTGGAGTATTCATACTTGGTGCGTCTATTAGCTCTCAATGTGGTCTTAAATTTTAACTCACTTCAAATAGTGCTTTCTAGCAATCATCTTAGATAACCTGCGCAATCTTGGGTGTTTTAATAAAGAACATTGAGCTGGCTTTGAAATATATAACTAAACTGGAGAGCTCATTAACTGGTGATAAATCAAGAATGATGAACTTAGTTTGGCACCTGAGGCCGTTACAGAATTTGGATGGTCATATGTTAGATCTTGCTCTTGGTTTTTGATTCATACCCCCTTTAATGAAAAACATCAAGATGAAATATCTGCTTACCCTAATGTAAAACCCTGCATTTGGGGGAGGGGGAGTGTTGCATTTGGAAATCAACAATTCCCACAATTGTTTAGTTGAGGGGCTCTTAACATCAGTAAACATTTACACTTAAAATCAAAAAGAAGTTGAAATGTTGGAATCGGAGCTCCACGGACCATGTCTTGAAATGGATTGCTGCCAGAATCCTAATTGAACCATGCAGCTTTCCTTAGAATTCAGCTTTCGAGTTTGAAAATCTGCAAAAACATGATACGATGACAATGTATTAAAGTGAAGATGTAGCACATTTGTTAATACATATGAAATTAAGTGTATGTAATTTTGCGTTCATTGGTTTGTGATCTTTTAAATGCATTATACAATTAAAGGTAAAAATATCAGGTACACAAACTAATAATAGTTAATGTTTATGAGCAACGTAAATTTAGTTTTAAAATGTGGCGAGTTTATTTTTAAGAGTACTTTCTTCAGTGAGATACTCGGCCAAGTACAAATTTCTGCCCATTTGATTTTGACAGCTTTAAGTCGTTTTCACTAATTGGGGGCCAATCACCATCAATTTCCACCTTTATTGCATTTTCTGAAAAATTTTCACAGTCCACAAATTTTGTTCAATTTTCACCAAATATGCTACAGATGATCTTCAGACCAAGACTCGCAGAAGTTATCATTTGGATTTTTAATTTTGAAATGCCTTGTCCCTTACAAGTTGAAATCTGTGGCAAAGCTGCCCAGTGGGAAGTGAGGTCATATCTCGACAATGGTTGATATATGGACACCAAGCATGGTACACAGACTCAGGATCTCTTTTTGAGTGTGGCTGTGTTTTGGGAGATTCCAAGCCAGAGACAAAAGCCTTTGTCCATGATAGTTGATCAAAAATGGTGGTGAGATCATAACTCTGCTTTAACACATCAAAACCAGACTTGGTATGTGGACTGGGGTCCCCATTCTGAGGAAGCTTTAAAAAAAAAAAAAAACAAATGGTCATTTGACCCTGGGGAGCTACAATACGCAGAATTGCATTTTGGCCAATAACTGTTGATGTTTGCCTTAAATAATTTTTGTGATCAGTAATATTGTGGGAAGTCCCAAGACCGAGACATGGCAATTTGTCATGTCAACCTAATTGATGCAGCTGCCATATTGGATTTTATTGAAAAGTTTAAAAAGTTGTGGTAACAGGCCACAAATTTTGTCTCATCTTCACCAAATTTAATGCATATTATCTTCAGATCAATTCTCACGTTATTTGTTGGCTTTTTGATTTCTGAAAGGCTTCGTCTGTCACAGCTGATCAAATTCCGCAGTGAAGCCACCAAACAGGAAGTGAAGTCATAATTTGGCAGTGGTCTGCTGCATCAACATCAAACTTTCCGGTTCCCCCCACAGTCCAAAGACATGCAGGTTAGGTTAAAAAAAAATCAACATCAAACTTGGTACATGGACTCGGCACTGATTTTCAGGAAGCACAAAAAAAAATTGTTTGATGGCTGGGGGTACTGCAATAAGCAAAAATCTGTTTTGGACAATAACTTGATCTCTTTGCCTGAAATAAAATACTTGTCTGGTGATACTGTGGGAGGTCTCAAGGTTGAGACATGGCAACTTGTCAGCATAATTGCTCCTGTTGCCAAATTGGATTTTATCAAAAGATTTAAAAAATAATGTCACCCAATTTGGCACAAATGATCTTCAGACAAAGCCTTCAGACAAGGTATCTCATGGATTTGGTATTTATAAAACTGTTTGTCTGTTCCAGTCTATTGAATTTGGCAATAAATCCACCGGACACAGCGAGCTCATGTGTCAGTCAGTATTTGGTCAGTTGACATGAAATTGGCTGAGTGCACATACAGTTAACGCCCTTAACAAAATAACATGAAGTCTCTATGCCAATTATGCCCTGCTGAGATGATTGGCTCCCACATTGGTGCTTGCATCTATGGTGTGTGTGCGGCTTTATTTTTTGCATTTGTTGTTTACAGATGAAATTGCAGTTGATTTATAAATTTGGCAGTCTATATATACACCAAAATGAAAGCAGGCCTGCTTGTGGAAAAAATCGATTATTTTGAAAATTTCCAGTTGTGAAAACAATCATGTTCAGACAGTTGAAAGGCTAAAATTTAATAAACAAATGAAATAAAAACCCTTAAAACATTTTTGGTCAGTTATCAATTTAGTTAATGTGGAAATTCCTTAATTTAGTTAAACCTAACATTAAATTTAGTTACTGTTGTCAGTGTTGCTTGATATATAAATGGAGTCATGAGGGAAACTTGTGTAGGTTTTTTATTTTTTAAGGAAATAAATATTACAAGGATCACTCTAAGGGCTGAGTATTTTGAATTGCAACTTGGAGTCCTATTCCTGCAAATGTAACTGCAATTTTGCATAGATGACTTGTTTACCATCATCTCACACTGCACTAGTGTAAGTTCAGTAATAAAAAATCAATTTTTATATTTATTTTTCACTAAAATTTATTCTGGATCATTTTGCCCAAACATTTTCAGAACGTCATGGTGCATACTCTGGCTGAATTCTTCACAGGGATCAGTGGCCATGTGGCAGTGTAATTAGGCTATCAGCCATCTGAGTACTTTTCCTTTAAGCAAAGTTCAGCAGATGGGGTGGGGGGGGTTCGTTTTTTTTTTTTAAATCTCGCTGAGAAAATCATGAGAAAGCATTCTCCTTTTTGCCCCTTTCTCAACTGAACATATATTTAAAAAAAAAAACTCGAGTCCAACAGAGACTTGATTGTGGTTTCTTGATCATTTCTGGAAGCGTTACAAAGCAGCTCATGGACTTGATACTTTATTTTTGGAATAATGTTTTTAAACTGGAATACATTGAAATACTACATGCTGTTTTGAGGCAGAGCTTTAAGTAGGACCAATTCTCATTCCCCAACTAACAACCTAATGACCATGTACCAATTTCACATAAAAATGTGTTTATGCCATTTTTATGTGAAATTGTTTTCATAGGAATTACACTGTTAAAGTAATGGAATCCTATCTTTGTAGTATAAATATATACAAATACGCTTGCGACTAAAATTAGAGCTTGCCACGAGGCTCGAGTCCAAGTTGAGTACAAAAGACTGTGCTGGAAGGAGGAATATTTTTCTATGGAGTTTATTTGTATTGAGCAATGTCAATTTATACCTACTTTTAATTAACTGTTTTAGTTATCAAAGGTTAAGAGAATTACAGAACGTGGGGAAAAACATGGCAGATGTTTAGACCCTATTTAACACTATTTAATTAATTGCTTGTGCAGATCTTCGTAAACCTGAAATGTTTTGAGCCTTAAAACCCGAAAGGATTTTACTGGAATAAAATCAGCTATGACTGTGATTGGTCAAATGGTTTCTCTATGCAGCAGAAACCTGCATCTTAGCCAGTAAATATATCTTTCTCGCATGAAGGTATATTTAATGAATATTTGTGTTTAAACCAAAGATTAAGCCTTTAAAAAAAAAAAGTTTGTTTTTTTTGGCAGAAATTAGTAAATATGTATGGAAATAGGTTTGAGACTGGTTGTATAGTAATCTCGCAATGAGAAATACTGAGTTTATTTTATTCAGGATATCTACACTTGCAAAGAGATGTTTTACTGGAGTGAACCATATACTTCATAACTTTGCTCCACTGGCAAGGCACTGAT
>JAPEKN010000015.1:26779280-26791720 GCA_028877435.1 Cathorops dasycephalus
GACTTGTCCAGGGTGTACCCCGCCTTTCACCCGTAGTCAGCTGGGATAGGCTCCAGCTTGCCTGCGACCCTGCAGAACAGGGTAAAGCAGCTAGAGATAATGAGATGAGATGAAGATTTACCACCACTCTCTTTAAAGATAAGATCAAGACAATTGTGTTTGGCAGGGCACTGTGTCTGCTACAGCAATGAGGCAGCTCACAACTTGGTTCTGTGCCATGGTCAGGCTTCCTGGGGTGGACAGTGCCTGACATATGTCAACCAGCTGATGCGCAATACTGGTCTCACTTCAGCAGATGAAATCAGAACTGTTATGGGTCACAGTCCATCCTGGCATGCCATCGCCAGTCATTTCCAAGGAGACTTGACCTAGTAGTAGTAGAGGTAGTAGTAGAGTATCCAGCCTGCCTGTTGGTCAAAGTAATGCCATCTACCACCCTGTGGGTCAGTCTTTGCTTAGATAGGGGGACTCCACACTGTTTCTGCTGTAACAGTTGATCTGATGATTGAATCACCACCACACAGTCCATGGAGTACTGTAAGGTTGTATGGACTTGGCACTTACATACAGAACAAGGGTAGCTCATCTGTTCCCCTTCAAGGAATGCTATGAGGTCAATCAACTGATTTACACAAATGGGCAATATAACTTTAGGCCTGGGTTCAGCCACAGGGTCACTCTTACATCATCTACAGTAATAATAATAAGTTGTAGCTCCCAAGCTTCTTGCCAAGGTCATTGACAGCAAGAAGGTGGTCTTTAGAGAAATTAATTTTAGCTCAGCATCCTGGGTGGACTCAAAACAGAAGGATATCAGAGACTCTAACACAAGGGATGAAGTCCCTGGCTGTAATCTTGGGGGAGGTGTACGATGCACAAACACATTTCACTCCCTTCAAAAGGGTTGTGACAAATTTATGAGTGTCTAATGAGACATCATCCATACTGTTGTAGTGTGCAGAAATGTCTACATATACTTTCAACACAGATGGAGATTATTCCTTGTTTAGTGGTTTCTGCAGAGAGGTTAGTGCTTTAAGCACCAGACAGTATCTGTTCAAATGCCAGCCAGCTGTGCCCTACCATAAGAGAGCTACCACCTGGGTAGGGTGAAGAATAATATGTGCTTCCTCCAAGATACACAAGGCCAGCCAACTGAATCTTTTTGAACTGCTGCTCATGCTGCATCATAGGGTGGCATAATACACTCAGAGGAAAGTGCTATTTGCCCTTTTTTGCATACATGAGCTCATAGAAGCCTATGTTGCTTGAGTCACTGTCTTTTGAAAGGAGAGAGAACATACTTCACATCGAACATGTATCGAATTGACAAACAATCTCAATTCATCTAGTTTCATGGTGATTGCATACTTCATGGTGATGCAACCTGTGTAGTATGTAACCTTTCTTCTTCCAGTTCACTATTAGAATGAGTACCACAAGTGGCACCTGGAGGTGTGAGGGCACAGTTCTTATTCAGTTTATCATCTATCATTGCGTGAACACTTTACCAGCATATTCAAAAAGGTCATATGTTGCGAGAATAATAAAAGGGACACTGATATTTTTTTATAGTGAAATACTGTGTCATATTGTCTCATTGACCTTGGGTGAGGTCTCATTATGTGCTAGAAGGTGTTCAGGTGTTTAAACATTGTTCCTTGTGGTTAGGAAGGGTTTAGGAGCAAATATGACTGAGATTATAATGTTCTCTTGACAAACCCTGAACAGAAGTAACTGCTGAAATCAACCATCCTTTTAATGGACATGATCAGTAACATCACTGAAAACATGAGTTCAGAGCAGCCTCCAAAGATGGCTGCTCCGGACTACAAACACCAAGAGTCACAGTGCCCTCTGTCACCTGACTACTAATTACATCACCTGTCTCCCATTCAGCAATCACCTTGCCTATATAAGCTCAGCTCTCACTTGACTTTGCGAAAGTATTGTTTAGTGTTCCATGTCTAACCTTACCGAGCCATTTGATTTCTGCCTGACTTTCTGTATTTGATCAGTGTTTATTACAAGTCTCAACTTCGTTACATTGATTGCCCTACATTGCCCCATTTGCTGATCGATCGACCTCCACCCATTTCCTGATAAGTTCTGCTCTTCAATTTGGCTCAGACTGCAGTTGGTGAAGGCCCTGGTCTCCCTGCATTTGCATCTGTAAATGCCTGCACTCTAACAGAATACTTCATCACCGATGGATGCAGCAGAGGAGTCGAAGCAGACTGCACTCAATGCTCAGGGAGCTTGTTGGGTGAACATCAGCAGATGCTCAGCAACCTCAACACCAGGATGGTGCAGCTTGCTGTGGTCATGTTGCAGGCCCTCCTAATATGCCCCGCATTCCCCACCAGCTCAGCTCATTTCTCTACCAGAAAAGTTCTTGGGTGAAGTATCGCACTGTAAGGGATTTCTTCTCCAGTACTCCCTGTATCTCTTCTCATTGTCCAGGGTTTCTGACGAACAGAAAATGGCTAAATTCCTCACTTTGCTCACAGGCAAAGCTCTACAGTGGGCCAGCACTGTGTGGGAGCTTGGTGGTGAACCATCAGCTTCTCCCTCTCCTGCCACGAACATGCCGACTCCCATGAAGGTTTCTCATGCACAGCTGCAATGATCAGAGAGAGAAAGATGATGATGAGAGGACCTATGTTTCTACTGTGGTGAGTCCAGCCATCTACTTGCAAAATGCCCTGTCCGTCCTCCTCAAGGAGTTCTGGCCAGTCAAGTTAGCAGTCCATTCAGCCCAGTGAGTTCTGTAATCAGCCCTAAAACACAATCCTTTAAATTACCAGTGCTATTGCAGCTGCCAGATTCGACCCTTGTCCTCTCTGCATTGATGGACTCGGGGGCAGAAGGAAATCTTATCAATTGCTCGATTGTCCAGAGATTCAACCTGTCTACCGACACCTTACAGAGACCTCTCAAAATAAAGACCATTGATGGGGGTCCCATTGGGGATGGACTGATCACCACTCGCACAGCTCCTCTCCAGATTCAGGTGGTGGCCCTCCATTCCGAGCATATTTCTCTGTTCATCCCAAACTGCTCTTCACGACATCATCCTAGGGTACCCCTGGCTTCAACTGCATGACCCTTTAATCTCCTGGCAGAGAAAAGACATTATATAATGGTCGCTGGCATGTTTTCAAAATTGCCTGCAACTTCCTCAATTAGCCATTTCATCCACCTCCATGGAGAGCCCTCTGCCCGATTCTCCAGACAATGTTTCTGCTTATCTTGACCTGAAAGAGGTATTCAGCAAAGGTAAAGCATATGGCTTACCTCCTCATCGTCCCTAAGACTGTGCCGTTTACCTCCTCCCAGGCATGACCCCTCCTCGCAACCATATTTATCCATTGTCCCTAATGGAACAATCTGCTATGGAAGAATACATACAAGAGGCACTGAAAACTAGGTTACATCAGACAATCTACCTCACCAGTTTCATCAGGCTTCTTCGTTGTGGAAAAGAAGGCAGGAGATTTCCAGACTTGTATTGATTACCGGGGCTTGAATCAAATCATATCCGCTCCTGATCATGCCATCTGAACAGCTATGCTCAGCTAAGATCTTCTCCAAACTAGACCTTCGCAGTGCTTATAACCTGGTCCAAATTCGAAAGGGGAATGAATGGAAGATGGCTTTTAGCACCACTGCTGGCCATTTTGAATACCTGGTCATGCCTTATGGCCTTTCTTCAGCACCAAGCATCCTCCAATACTTGATAAATGATGTCTTAATGGAAATGCTGGGGAAATTCATGATTGCCTACTGTAACAGGTCCCTGATGTGGGTGGAGTATAGAAGCACGGTAGGTGGGAGTTGATGTTCACACACAGACATTATTTTATTTGTTTCCATAGCTTTTCAGCCACACACACTCACACTCTCCCAGTCACAAACAACACAAACATGTGTGTTCTGGTCGGGAGAGCTCCTTTCTCTCTGTTTTCTCTCTTCTTTTCTATCCTCTGTCACTGCAACACAGGCACACGACATTAATTAGGCACAGGTGCATTGGCTTTGCCACTCACCTTCCCTGGCCCTGCCCTCCATTCACAAACCAACACTAGGCCACACCCCCACTGCCACATCCCATCGCCCAATTCAGCCTCCCCCCGCGATGGGACAGGAAGTCCGTGACTACCATCTGTCCCCAGCCTGTGGACCACCTCATATTTAAATAGTTGGAGGGCTAGATACCAATGGGTGATCTGTGCATTGGCATCTTTCATGCGGTGGAGCCACTGGAGGGGCTCGTGGTCTGAACAGAAGGTGAAAGGGCGCTCCAGCAGGTACTATCAAAGGGTGAGGACTGCCCACTTGATTGCCAAGCACTCTCTCAATGGTGCTGTACTTACTCTCGTGCTTTGAGAGCTTGTGGCTGATGTACAGCATGGGGCATTCCTCGCCCTCCACCTCCTGGGACAAAATGACCCCGAGCCCTCTGTCTGATGTGTCCATCTGCAAAATAAAGGGGAGAGAGAAGTCAGGAGAGTGTAAGAGTGGCCCCCCACACAGTGCAACCTTTACCCTGGTGAAAACCTGTTGGCACTGCTCCATCCACTGGCCCGGCTCTGGTGCTCCCTTTTTAGTGTGATCAGGCTGGTGACATCCAAATAATTAGGTATGAACTTATGATAGTAGCCAGCCAGCCCCAGGAACTATCTCACCCCCTTTTTGGTCTTAGGCCTTGGGCAGGCTGCAACTGCTGCTGTCTTGTCAATTTGGGGATGCACCTGCCCATGACCCAAGTGACCCAGATACTGTACTTCCACCTGCCCAATTGCACACTTTTTCAGGTTGGTTGTGAGACCTGTCTGCCTCAGCAAATCTCAGATGGCCCTCAGGTGTTCTATGTGCTGCGGCCAGTCACTGCTGTATATAATTATATTGTTTAAGTAGGCTGCCACATAGGGGGTGTGGTGGCAGAGGATCTTGTCCATGAGCCACTGGAACATAGCAGGAGCCCCAAACAACCCAAAAGGAAGCGTGACAAACTGGTGTAGTCCAAATTATGTGGATAAAGCCATTTTCTCTTGGGATAGAGGAGTCAAGAGGATCTGCCAATATCCCTTTGTCAAATCCAGTGTTGAATAAAAGCAAGCCAAGCCTAACTGATTGAGCAACTCACCAATGCGAGGCTTTGGGTACATGTCGAATTTAGACACTGCATTGACTTTTCTATAGCCCACACAGAACCGGACCGACCCATTGGCTTTGGGTACCAGGACCACCAGGCTGCTCCAGTCACTGTGTGACTTCTCTTTTATGCCTATATTGAGCATGGCCTTGAGTTCATCCTGATCCATCTTTTTTTTGTGTGTCCAGGTAAGTGGTACGGGTGGCTATGCACCCCCCTCACCCCCAGGGGGGTGTTTCAGAGTGATGTTCTATGAGGTGGGTGCAGCCAGGAAGGGGCGAGAACATGTCAGAAAATTCCTCCTGCAACTTGGCTACCTCTATGAGTTGGGCCAGTGAGAGGTGGTTTCCACAAGGGTGTGGTTCAGGTTGTGGTTTTGGTTGTTTTTACTTCCAGCCCCAGCTCCGCCTTCTCCGGAACTACTGATGCCAATGCCACAGGGACCCCCTCATTCCAATGTTTTAATAGGTTGAGGTGGTGTATTTGTAGAGCCCCACACCTGTCCGTTCACCTCACCTCATAGTCAACGTCCCCAACTCACTGTGTGACCTCGAAGGGCCCTTGCCACTTGGCGACTAATTTGGAACTCGACGTGGGCAATAAAAGGAATACTTTGTCTCCTGGAGTGAACTTTCTAAGACACGTTCCCCTGTCGTACAGCTGGGCTTGACGTTCTTGTGCATGCTGCAAATTCTCCTGGGTTAAGTGCATGAGGGTGTGGATCTTTGCATGCAGCTCGAGAATGTATTGAATTTCATTTTTACTAGGTGAAGGTCCCTCCTCCCAGTTTTCCTGCAGCACATCCAAGATGCCACGCAGCTTTTGCCCATATAATAATTCAAATGGGGAAAATCCTGTGGAGGCTTGCAGGACCTCTCGTACTGCAAATTACAGGGGCTTGAGCCATCTGCCCCAATTAAACGTGTCTTCACTTACAAACTTCCAAATTAGATTTTTAAGTGTTTGATCAAACTTCTCTACCAAACCTTCCATTTCTTGGTGATAAAAGCTGGTGTGGATAGATTGAATTCCCAACAACCCATACAGCTTGCACAGTGTGTGTGACATAAATGAAGTGACTTGTTCTGTCAGGATTTCTTTTGGAATCCTGACCCGGGAGATAATACGGAAGATTGCTTCTGCAATACTGTGTGCAGAGATATTGTGGAGAGGCACCGCTTCTGGATATCATGTTGTATAGACCACCAGAACTAAAATAAAGCAATATCCTTGTGCTGACCAATCTAATGGCCCGACGAGATCCATACCAATTCTTTCGAAGGGGATCTTGATTAAAGAGAGAGGGTGCAAAGGCACTTTTGGAGTGGCCATGGGATTTACTAATTGGCATTCATAGTACGCCACACACCACCGATGAATGTCCCCATGAAATCCCTGGCCAATATAACTGGGTCATTATTCAGGCTAGTGTTTTATCCTGCCCTAGAGTGTCCGGCTGTGGGATTAAAGTGAGCCGCATGGAACATGAGTTCCCTACGGCTCTTAGGGATTAGTAACTGAGTTTTTTGTTCACCAGTTTGAGTGTCCTGCATCACTCGATACAGTCTATCTTTAATAATCACAAAGTACGGGAAGATGGGTGCCGCATTTGGCTGGAGAGTTTGACCATCAATTACTCTCACTTGGTCAAATGCATGCTGCAGAGTCTCATCTCATGACTGCTTTAAAGGGAAATCCTCAAGGTAAGCCCTGAGAGCGGGAGGAGGGGAGGGCTGCTCCTCACTTCTCATATCGTCCTGATGCAGTGATGATGTGGACAGCTCTATGACAGCTTTTCCAGTTAGTGCCACACCATGATCCCCCCTATGACATTTTATGGTAGGACCCGCTCCCTTCTACATTTTCCAATAAAGTTCCAATCAGTCTCCAAAATCAGCGAGTGGTTGAGACGAGGATTAACAGCCACCTTAACTCTATGCTTTTGGCCCTGAAATAGAATATGGATAGACATTAGAGGATAATTGTGAACATCTCTGTGCACACACAATACCTTCACTGCTTCTGCTGTCCCTAATGCCTCACTTTACACCAGCCTTTTGGTGGGTTGAGGTCTGATTACAGCCAGAATCCATCAATGCATGATATGCATCCCCTTGAATGCTTACCGGTATGCAATACATTCCCTCCTGATCAGAGGCGGTCTCTGGTGTGATTACAGCTCCTACCTCTGTTGCAGAGCCCTGGCTCAGGAGATGCTCTGGCTCCCTGCCGCACCAGCACACAGGACTTTCCCCCTGCACCGGCATTATGGGCGTCACCCACCTGAGGGGGAGAAGACACAGACATGAAAGAGGGAGATGAAAGGACACCACAGGTGCGACGGGCCAGCTGGGGAGGAGCTGGCCGCCACCTCCGCAGTGGGGGATTGGGGTGGGGAAGGGGGGAGGAGAGAGTGAAAGAATATGAGGAGAGGAGCCTCATCTGCCTGCCATCGGAACCACCTCCAGATGGTCCTCCGCCAACTCAATGGCTCATTCTAGCGATGCCGGGCGATGACTGATGCCAGTGCCACCAGACTGATGATCCCGTCAGGGTCACAGTCTTCCACCCTCAGCCACTGCCAGCAGGCATCCCAGAGTTGCTGGCTGAATGCAAACAGCTGGCCAACCTCCTCCAGCATCAGTGTCCAGAAGCGCTGGCGGTGTTGTTCCGAGAAGTGGCCGACACGCTGCAGGATGGCTTTCTTCAGGTCAGTGTAACTAAGCTTGCTGTCAGCAGGCAGCTGAAGCACTGTGAGCTGCATCTCACCAGTCAGAAGTGGGAGGAGGCGCGGCGCGTGCTGCTCGAGTGGCCACCCCCACGTTTTGGCCGCTTGCTCAAAAAGAGCGAGGAAAACTCACTTTTTTCATCCTGTGGGCCCCATCTTCATGAGGGTGGCATGAGGAGGGTCCGCCGTGGTGATGGTCAAAGCACCTGTCAACACGAGCAGATGCCAGAATGCCTGGTAATCTTCCTGCTGGGACAGCATCAATGCTTCAAAGCATTGCTCTTGCTCCTTCTGGAGGGCAGTCAGCACTTGATGCTGGTTCTGCTGGGCGGTAGTGAGGGCATGGATGAGCTCTTTGAATGGGGAGGACTCCATGTGGTGGTTCCCTTCTATACCTCCCGGGTTTCAGCACCACTGTAACAGTTCCGTGATGTGGGTGGAGTATAGAAGCATGGCAGGCAAGAGTTGATGTTCTCACACACACTTTATTTTATTTGTTTCTGTAGCTTTTCTGCTGCACACACTCACACTCTCCCAGTCACACATGTAGTTCTGGTCGGGAGAGCTCCTTGCTCTCTCCCTCCTTTTTCTATTCCCTGTCACTGCAACACAGACACACAACATTAATTAGGCACAGGTGCATTGACTTTGCCATCTTCCCTGGCCCCGCCCTCCATTCACAAACTGATGGTAGGCCATGCCCCCACTGCTACACCTACATTGACATCTTAATCTACTCCCCAGATGAAGACAATCATCTCGAACATGTCAGGTCTGTACTCTCCCACCTGCTCGAGAACCATCTTTATGTCAAGGCAGAAAAATGCAAATTTCACATCAATCAGATCTCATTTCTAGGGTACATCGTAAGTTCCAAGGTAGTAAGCATGGACCAGGAAAAGATCTCAGTAGTCACATCATGGCCTCCTCCCACATCAGTTAAGGAGCTGCAACACTTTTTTGGATTTGCAAATTTTTACTGCCTCTTCATTCAGGGCTTCAGTATCATCACCGTTCCTCTAACCTCACAGCATTTCAGGGGGAAACCCAAGCTGCATCTGGTCACCTTCTTTTCAAAGAAGCTCACACCTACAGAAAGGAACTACAATTTTGGTAATCAAGAACTCCTAGCTATTAAACTGGCCTTGGAGGTGTGGAGACTTTGGCTGGAAGGCGCCACACACCCGTTCATGATCCTGACTGACCACAAGAACTTAGAATACTTAAAGATCACAAAATATCTGAACCCATGGCAAGCCAGGTGGGCCCTGTTCTTCACTCACTTTCAATTCATGATATCCTACGACCCTGGCTCTAGAAATACCAAAGCTGATGCTCTTTCCAGAATCCATAATTCTTCACCCCATACCTCTGAACCAACTCTGATATTACCACCTGAATGTTTGGTACAAGCCATCACATGGGACATAGATAAAGAGATCAAGCAGTCACCAACCCCGAACCTTCCTGAGAACTGCCGTCCTGGACTTCTGCATGTCCCACCTGACCTCAGAGGGAGACTCATTATCTGGGCCTATATTTCCCCTGCCACTGGTCATCCCAGCAGTCACCACACATACCAACTCATTAACAACAAGTATTAGTGGGAGAACATGATCTCGGATATCAATCATTTTGTCTCCTCATGTTCTGTATGCACTCAAGCCAAGGTACCATGTGCTCCACCTGCCAGGAAATGATGTCCTCTCCCAGTGCCTCAGAGACCCCGGTCACACATTGTCACGGACTTTATCACTGACTTAGCACCATCCCAAGGTAACACAGTCATTATGGTAATCATTGACAGATTCTCCAAAGCTATCCAACTCATCCCACTACCTTGTCTACCCATTGCTTTCCAAACAGCTGAACTAATATTTAACCATATCTTCCATTATTTTGGCATCCCCGAGGACATAGTAAGTGACTGGGGCCCTCAATTCATCCCCTGCCTTTGGTCCAGTTTCAGGGAAAGATTAGGAGTGTCAGGAAGCCTCACATCTGGATATCACCCACAGTCCAGTGGCCAGGTGCAATGCGCCAATCAGGAGGTGGATTGTTTCTTGTGAATATTCTGGATGAGGAACCAAAAAGGACTGGCCACAATTTCTCCCATGGGCCGGGTATGCACAAAACTCACTCAAGCACTCCGCTACCCAGTTGACACCATTCCAGTGCATACTCGGCTATCAAACCCTCTTTTTCCGTGGGATGACATGCCCAGCCAGTTACCGGCAATTGACACCTGGTTCAAGTGAAGCCAGCAGGTGTGGGAAGAGGTTCACCAGAGGTTGGAACTAGTAAATACAAAATATAAACAATATGCAGACAAGCACAGAAGTGAGAGCCCTGAATACTCTCCAGGAGATCAGATATGGGTCTCCATGAAGGACTTAAGGGAACCTAATGTGTAAAAAAAAAAAAACTGCAAGCCTGTTACATTGGCCCATACAAAGTACTGCGCAAAATTAATGAAGTATCCTACATACTGTCCTAGAGCTTCCACTTCACAGAGAATGGCACCAACCTTCCATGTCTCCTGCTTAAAATGAAATATTCAAGGTCCCCTAGCCATGGATACACCCACCCAAGAGCCCCCTTCCCCAGACATTGAGGGCCAACTCATTTACCAGGTAAACAAAATCTTAAATTCCTGTTGCAGGCAAGGTCAGCTGGAGTACCTGGTAGACTAGGAGGGCTATGGTCCAGAGGAACAAAGTTGGGTGAGTTCCGGGGACATATTACACAAGAGTTCTTTACACAAGAGTTCCACAGCCAGCATCCTAACAAGTCTGCACCTAGAAGGAAAGAGTGACCAAGAAATATAGTTGCTCCCAGAGGGAGCTCCTGAGGGGGAATTATGTTAATAATGGTGCTGAAAACACAATTTCAGAGCAGCATCCAAACATGGCCACTCCAGACTACAAACCCTAAGAGTCATAGTGCCCTTTGTCACCTGACTACTAATTACATCAGCTGTCTCTCATTCAGCAATCATCACCTCGCTTATATAAGCTCAGCTCTCACTTCCTGACTTTGCGAAGTATCATGTAGTGTTCCGTGCCTAACCTTACCAAGCCATTTGATTTCTGCCTGACTTTGTGTTTGAGCATTGTTTTCCCAACATTGCCCCATTTGCTGATCGATCGACTGACCACCACCTGTTTCCTGACTATAAGTTCTGCTCTTCAGTTTGGCTCAGACTGCAGTTTGCAAAGACCCCGATCTCCCCTGTGCTTGCATCCATAAATGCTTGCACTCTGACAGACACAAAGTTTCTGCTATGGCTTCATTTTACCAGTGTTTTCAACCAACCAAACCAAAGACTCTAAAGCTGGATAAAAAAAACAAACAAACATGTAGTCACCCAATTCACTCATTTTCTTCTGTCTCCATTTTTGGACTGTTCAATCACAGAGGAAGACAACTACTATCGTTCTCCATATACTTCATGTTAGAAATAGCAAAAATCAGTTTTGAGCATAGATATTGCCTAGGAGAGTTTGTGTCATTTGTGTAAATGTTCACAACAACATACATCATGTAATTACTAAAATCTGTAGGATTTAAATTGAGAACTTGGCCAACGTATTGCCTTCATAGCAATAAAATAAATTCTGTGTAATGTGTGAAATTTAATCTTACATCATTACTGCATTGATTCCCAGGCACTCACTTTTAAAGCAACTAAGGTTTGATTTGGTCATGGCCCAGTTATGGAGTAATTTTTGATTTTAGCATAACCCCTTTTGACAAAATTCAATTCTGCTATTTGCCTGATTTTGCATGCTGTCCTTGCATTCACAAAATGATCATAAACACAGGGCCCTTACATGTTAAAACTGAGAGAAGAGTTACTGTTCCTTTTACATTTTACACAATGTATGTCCACTTCAGAGTGTGTGTGTGTGTGTGTGTGTGTGTGTGTGTACTTGTGGTGGGTCCTCTGTGGAAAACCTAGATACCAAAGTTAAACTCCCAGAGCCTCTTGTAATAGATGATGTCATAGACACAAGTAAACATGTAAACAATTTGTGTGTGGCCATCTCAAATTACAGTACTTTGCTTTTCACCTTGCCATTCATGTTTTGTATATAGCTGCTGGAATTATATTTTAATGTCTTCTTTACTGATTTATGGTTTCATAAAACACACAGAATAGCCACCAAAATACATAGTGTACATCATTTTATATTGCATGTATAACTTTCGATATATTTTGGATATTTAGAAATTAAAAGAGTCAGTGATTGTACTGACAATTAGGAATGCCTAATTCATATTACACTTGAGGAAAAAGATTTCAAATTACTTATAAATGGATGGTAACAAAAAAAAAACAATATAGAGCACACAATATGGAAACAACACTAAATTTTCTTCCTTTAGAATAAGTACATAACATTTTAGTATTTACTTTCTTTGTGTTGTATTAATACAGCTTTAATCCAAAGGTATTTTGATGAGGGCAGCAAAAATACAGATAGATAGATAGATAGATAGATAGATAGATAGATAGATAGATAGATAGATAGATAGATAGATAGATAGATA
>JAPEKN010000015.1:27878841-27889126 GCA_028877435.1 Cathorops dasycephalus
ACTGGATGCTCCTCCCCCTCCACCACTTGGGACAAAATGGCCCCCAGCCCTCTGTCCAATGCATCGATCTTAAAACAAAAGGGAGAGAAAAGTCAAGAGAATGCAACAGTGGGCCCCCACACAAAACCACCTTTACTTGAGCAAAAGCCCATTCACATGGCTCCATCCACTGGACTGGATCTGGTGCCCCCTTTTTAGTGAGGTCAGTCAGTGGGTTGCCAACGTCCAAAAAGTTAGGCACAAACCGCCTATAATAGCCAGCCAGCCTGAGGAACTGCCTCATCCCCTTTTTGGTCTTAGGTCTTGGGCAGGCCGCAATCACTGCAGTCATCATTTTGGGGATGCACCTGCCCATGACCCAAGTGGAAGCCCAGATACCATACATCCACTCATCCAATTGCACACTTCTTCGGGCTTGCTGTGAGTCCAGCATGCCTCAGCAACCTCAGGACTGCCCTAATATGCTGTAAATGCCATTGCCAATCATTACTATAAATGATTATGTCATCTAGGTAAGCCGCTGCATACGCATTGTGGGGATGGAGAATTTGGTCCATGTGATGCTGAAATGTCGCCAGAACCCCAAACAACCTGAAAGGAAGAGTAACAAATTAGTGTAAGCCAAACAGAGTGGAAAAGGCCATTTTCTTGTGGGATAAGAGAGTCAAGGGGATCTGCCAATATTCCTTTGTTAAATCCAGTGTTGAGTAAAAGGGAGCAGCGCCTAACTGATCTAGCAGTTCGTCAATGCGAGGCATCGGGTATGTATCAAATTTAGACACTGCATTGACTTTTCTATAGTCCACACAGAACCAGACCGACCCATCAGTCTTGGGAACCAAGACCACTGGGCTGTTCCAGTTACTGTGTGACTCCTCAACAACTCCTATCTTATGTATAGCCTGGAGTTCATCCCAAACCACATTTTTCTTGTGTTCGGGGAGCTGATATGGGCAGCTACACCCCCCCCCCCGGGGGGAGGTGGTGATGGTGGTCACAATGTGGTGTTCTGTGAGGTTACTGTGACTAGGGAGGGGTGAGAAAAAAATCAGAGAACTGCTCCTACAACCTAATAACCTGTGCTCTCTGGGCCAGTGAGAGGTGGTTTCCACAGGTTACTGGGGTGAATTGGGCCATGCTTTTTAGGTTTACCTCTGGTCCCAGCTCCACCCTCTCTGGAACTACCATCGTCAGAGCCAGAGGAACCTCCTCTCTCCATGGTTTCAGGAGATTGAGGTGGTAAATTTGAAGTGTCACCCCAATCTGGCTGATTGACCTCATAGTTGATCTCCCCAACTCGCTGTGTGACCTCAAAGGGCCCTTGCCACTTGGCGAGACTTGAGGTGGGCAGTAAAACGAGGACTTTATCTCCTGGTGCAAATTCCCTTAGCAGTGTCCCTCTGTTGTATGGGAGAACTTGATGTTCTTGGGCCTGTAGCAAATTCTCCTGGATTATTTGACTCAGTGCATGGAGTTTTGCTCTCAGGTCAATAACGTATTGAATTTCATGTTTGCTTTGAGAAGGCCCTTCAATTTTCTCTAATTATGTTTAAGACACCATGGGGCTTGCGCCAATATAGCAATTCAAATGGGGAAAACCTGGTAGAGGCTTGTGGGACCTCATGCACTGCAAACAACATAGGGTCGAGGCACTTGTCCCAATTTTTAGCATCCGCGTATATGAACTTACAAATCATGATCTTAAGGGTGTGGTTAAATCATTCGATCAGCCCATTCGTTTGCGGATGATAAACACTATTATGAATTGATTTAATTCCCAATAATTTGTATAATTCATACAGTGTGCATGACATAAAAGTAGTGCCCTGATCAGTCAGGATTTCTTTCGGAATCCCAACTCAGGAGATAATGTGGAGGAGTGCCTCCGCAACACTACATGGTGAGATGTTGCAGAGAGGCACTGCTTCCGGATATCGCATTGCATAATCCACTATGACTAACACAAAGCAGTACCTGCATGTGGATTGATCTAATGGCCCAATGAGATCCATGCCAATTCTTTCAAAGGGGATCTGCATCAACAGCAATGGGCGCAATGGCGCTTTTGGTGTGGCTGCTGGATTCACCACCTGGCATTCGCAACATGCCACACGCCACCTGTGGACATTCACGTGAAGCCCTGGCCAATAGAAAAGGGCCATGAGACAATTAGTGTCTTATCCTACCCCAAATGCCCAGCCATAAGATTATGCTGAGTCACATGGAATAAACGTTCGCTACAGCTCTTCAGGACCAAAAACTGTGTCATCTTTTCTTTAGTTTGAGTTTCCTGTGTCACTCTATATAGCTTATCCTTAATAGTACAAAAGTATGGGAAGGAACACGCAATGTTAGGCTGGAGGATTTGGCCATCAGTTACTTTCATTTGGTCAAAGGCGTGACTCAGAGACTCGTCACATGCCTGCCCCATTGAGAAGTCCCCAAAGAGATTCCCCAGAGAGGGAGGAGGGCTCACACCACTCTCTGTGTCATCATGATGCGGTGCTGATGAGGACGTCCTTGGGAAAACCTCCCCAGCTAATTTTGTGGCAAGATCCCCCCATGATGTACTACTGCAGGACCTACCCACTACTATCTGCTTCATTAAATGTTTTAAACCCTAACCAATTGGTTCCCAGGATCAGCGGGTGAGTGAAGCTCAGATTAACTGCCACCTCTACGCTATGTTTTTCTCTTCAGAAGTGGACAATGATGGGCATTAGCAGATATTGGTGTATATCACCATGCATGCACTTCACCTTCACCAAACATGCATTTCCCCGTGCCCCGCATTGAGTCAGGCTTTGATATATGAAGGTCTGATTACCCCCGAATCCACCAAAGCCTGATGTGTACCCCCTTGAATACTCACAACTATCCTGTACACCCCTGCCTGATCAGGGGAAGCCTGAGGTGCATCAGGCATGCAAATCAGTAGTTCCATCTTCTTGTGGAAGCACTGATTCCCTGCCTTCCCTCCATGCCTACAGACCTGCCTGGGCTCGTTCTTGGTTCTGGTGGGCATGGATGAGTTCATCTGGGGGGGGGGGGTGTTAATGGTAGCACAGACACAGAAGAAGATGGGAGAGTAGAAACACAAGGACAGACACTAATGCAAGGAGTGGGTTTCAGGGGAATTGGCCCCTATTTCCACAGGGCTGGGGTAGGCGAGGGATGAGGAGAAGGAAGGGGAGAAGGAGAAAGCAAAACTGAAAGAGAGAAGAAGTTGTAACAGAGCCTGCTTCCAGAAATGGCGTCATATGATCCTCAGCCAGCCGGACCGCCTTCTCCAGCGACATCATTCAGTGACACTGCATCCATGGTGACATCTTGCTCTGCAGCTGGGCAACAAACTTCTCCAGTGTCACTTGCTTGATGATGGATTCATCATCACACTCACTGGCCAGCAGGCACTGTCGGCAGGCATCCTTGGAGCTGTTGGGCGAACGCGAACAGCTGGCCCACTTTGCTGTATGCCAGTGAGCGGGAGCACTGGTGCTGCTCTTCTGGGCCGTGGCTGACCCACTGTAGGATGGCTCGCTTCAGGTGAGGGTTACTCCGGCATGTTGGTTGGTTGGGAGCTGTCACAAGCGGCAGTAGGCGAGCCACCCACTGTGAGGTTGGCCACAAGCTTGCCTCTGCGACATGCTCTAACAGCTTGAGGAAGGTGCCGGGGTCATCCTGCGACCCCATCTTAACAAGCTGGATGGGCACATTGGCCGCAGGAATGACCGATGGGGCACCCGCAGACTGGATCCAGCTCCAAACCACCTGCAGGTCCTGTACCTGGGCTTTGAACAGAGCCTGGAAGCACCAGCCCTGATCTATGGACAGAGTGATAAGGACGTGCTGTTGGTGCTGGAGTTCATTGGTGAGCATTTGGAGGCACTCTCTGACTGGTTCATACCCGATGGCGGCATTTGTTCCTCAATCCTGTGTTTTGGCACCATTGTAACACTTCTCTGACTTTGGGGAAACAGAAGAACTGGAAGCAGGCTTCCAAACAGGTGTGTTCACTTTATTTTGACACTTTTCAGTGATTTATGACAGAATGACACTATAGAATGACAGAATGACATTTATAATGACACTATATGCAACAGGGTGTCACAGCTTGCTCTCTCTCTCCCTCTCTCTCTCTCTCGTTCCTGACTGTCTGAAAGACACAAAGACACCAGTAAATAGACAGCCAGTAAGTAGACACAGGTGCACCTCATCACATGTTATCTGCTGGTTCAACCTGCCTCCTTGCCATTCACAGCTGAAGCTTGACCATGCCTCTGCTGCCACATATTTATTTGGGAACATTTTTAAGGATAAAGTTCCTCATGTTACTTTGTGAAAGCCAAATATACCTTACTGCACATACCTTGTAAGTCAATGAGGCAGGTAGAGTTAGTAATTTCAGCATCAATCTTTTCTGCAAATAGTTTTACTGGCTATACAGTACACCTGGTGGCAAAGGGCAATTGAGCCACTGAAGCAACTGTTTTGTTTGACGAGAAGTGTATCCATGGCTAGTTTCGAGAACTGCCAACATCAGATCACCTGGAGAAGATGATATAATAAAAACATCATTGCTATTATTATAATAACACATCTAATAATTATGCTAATTGCTGCAATAATTATGTTTGTATTCTATACATAGGGCATTTTATTTTCTCCAGTACACTTTTCTTTGATTACAATACTAGTCATTTTGTACTACCTTCATCCTGCCTGTGCACCTTTTCCAGATTGAACTAGTGTGGAATCAGTCTTGTGAATTGCTCTGACTCAGTGATATACTCTCCTCTGTCACCCTCAATGTTATTAGCATCTGTAAAATTAACATGTTGATCAGTATGTCAGTACTTTGACCCTGAACTTCCCATTGAAGTCAGAACTGATGACTCGCTGACCACCTTCAAGCACAGATTGAAGACTCACCTCTTCAGGCTGCACCTCTCCCCTGCTTCCCTGCCTACTGTCTAGCCTGGGGTTAGCCATTTTGAGTTGTCCATTTCTACTTTTTTTATAATTTTTTTTAATGTTGCCCAAAGGTGGGATGGTGGCAAAATTGAATAAATACATCTGCAAACCTGTCAATCCCCTGCTCTGGATCTGCCCCTAAAATGGGATTAACAAGTACAACCACTGAGAAATAGCTTAATACCTGCAACAAATCTCCACACAAAATCACCTGGAGTTCACCGAATGGCATTGAACTTTTTCTACCTCCTCTGGTGATGACTTCAGTCATACTGAATAGATGCATCGAAAGCATGGATGTCTTATCCACTATTAGGGTGTCTGCTGATTGGATGGCCTGCCACTGCTCCAACTCCATGTGAGAAATTATTTGGGCAGCAGTTAGCCGCCCCCTTCCCAACCCAACCCAGCTGTAAATGATGCATCCATCAAACAAACTTGCAGCTATGTCTGTTGTAGCTGTCATAACTACATATTTCCCCCTTCTCTTCAGTTCATGACAAATATCTCTTACAAGGATAGATTTTCCAGTGCCAGCCTGGCCTAAAATCATAAAATTGTGTCCTGAAATGGCACTGCCAATTATTTTTTCTCTTCATTTTCATAAGAACACACTTTACTGATAATGCCAGATGATCTCATGCAATTTCCAGTCAACAAATCAGGAGTAAGTTTCACTGATAAGTAAAACATCACAGTGTGTAATGTTCACGAACACTGTTTTGAGCTTTGGCCAATCAGCACACAGGAATGCAATCATATGATTTTCAATCATGGTGGCACTTGTGGAGTAGATTAACTTTTCAGCTCAATTCATAAAATCTGCACCAGGGGATACCAATATTGATTTGAAGTGGATGAAATGTTGTTTCAGGAAACCTTTATCATTTTGAAATCAAACAGAGACCGACAGATTCTATGTGGAGTGGACCATTCATGAATTACAGCTTTGGAGATATTTCCATGTCATAATTGATAGGAAAAGAAGACCAAGGTAGATTGTGTATTGTAGCATGTAGTGACCGTAGTATACACCTGACTAAAGCTACTAGTGCCCCAAAAGTCCTAGCTAATTTCATGTGCCATATGATAGAATCTCCTATAACCAGGGCTCTTTCAGGTTTCTCAGCAAGTGCTTCACTGAGGGGAGCAGACCTGTTTGACACATGAAGCAGAGAGGAGTGGTGCTCCCATGGATGAGCTTCAGCAGTAGCTTTGGCTCTATGATTATGCTGCCGAGTGGTCATCCATTCACCCTGCTGTGAGGGCTCTAATGCTGGAGTGAGGGGATTGTTAACTCCACCTAGGGCATCCAGACTTTCCCCCTGCAGAAGCTACACTGCTCTCATTCTCACTAACCCTCTCTAGAGTCTGGATACGCACCTCTAAAGCTGCATTCTTCTCTGTCAGAAAGCTAACTAATCTACACATCACAAAAATGCTATCGCTAACAACAGAGGAAGAATGACAAAACATCCTGCATTCAGCACACTGAACAAGCTGAATGTGTGCCATGATAAATGGATTTACATCCCTTAATCAGAAATTTGTTGATATAAAAGCAGATCCAATGTGGATCGCCTCGGATTGCAGTCTTTGCACGTGAAGGGAAAAAAATCTGGTTTTTGGTGTTCTCTGAAAAAAAATTAAAATGCAGGAAAAGGGAAAGTGAAAGTACAAAGAAAAATGAAAAAGATAATGGAAATTATTTGTAGAAAAGATAAAAAAGATTGGAGATTAAATGGCAACACTCATGGAAAAAAAAAAACTTGCAGCAAACAATTTGAAAACAGGAATTATGTCACAGGAATTAGGTAGTCCTCCTCCTCTGTAGTCCAGAGGATGCAGTTTCCATGATTTCCAAAAAGAATTTCAAATTTCGATTCATCAGACCACAGTACATTTTGCCACTTCTCCTCAGTGTAACTTGTGTCTAGTGTGGGCTGCTGGTGTAGGTGCAGGATAGTACTCAGGTGGAACTTGCTCCAAATCTGTCTTTATCCTCTCTCTCTAGCAATGAAAGTAAATCTCTGCTCTTAACAAAACATACTTTCACTTTAATGCATGTGATCGTATAGTGGAATTTTAGTCTCAGAATGACAGAGCTAAAGTTTATACAGCATGCTAACATTCTAACACAACATTCTATCATTAGGCTAATTAGCAAGGCATTCTGTAATAGCATTCCACCGCATAGTAAATGGGACATTCAAGGACTGCATTTCATTTACACACTGCAAGTTAAACATCATTTTATGCGCTTCACAATTCACAACATTACAGTGGAAGCATCACATGTCAAATCACATTCATTACATTTAAAACAGAGCTTAACAGAAATAAAACTTACATTCACTCAGTAAACGATTGCAACTCATGGTGGACTAAAAGAGCATGAAATGTGGCTATCCCATGCAGACAAAATGCCTTCATTGCACAAGTAACATGCGAGTGTGCAATGTTATCTCATAGTTTTTCAAACAGTATTAAACCCATATTAAATGAAGCCTACCTGGTCAAAACATCAGAAATGCATGACATGAAATAGTGCAGCTGCATGTGTTCCAAATCTGCACACGAAGAGTAAAAGAACATTACCATCTAAGCTTAATATTACTAAATGAAATTGCAGCGAGCAAGCCATACAATAGTATGGTGCACTAGCAAAGACTGACTAGCAGTTCATTCAACGTGGTCAGAAAGTTTACTCAAAAATAAAGTTACTATTTTTACTAGAAATCATCTGAAACTTCGTAATTACATAGTGGTAATACTCATGACCATGCTACAAGTCATAGACCTTGGTATGCACAACTTTACAACATTAAAAATACAAATATAGGAACAGCTCTATTACATTGCGCTTACCTCTAGCAATGAAAGTAAATCTCTGCTGGGGTAAGTGCCATGTGCAAAGAAACCTAGCTATGCAGCTGCAAAATAAAACCACCAGGAGGCCCCACAACTATGTAAATATGTAAAACACGTCTATTTTGCAGAAATTCAAATAGGCTCAATTCTGACTCTGTTACAATGGCTGGGTCATGTGCATCGGATGGAGGACTCACAAATTCCAAAATCAGTTCTCTACGGTGAACTAACTGACGCCAAACACTCCATAGGTCGCCCTATGCTTCATTTCAAAGATGTCGTAAAGCGTGATTTGAAAGACTTCAACGTTGTACCAGCTAATTGGGAAGTCACTGCAGCTGATAGACATGCTTGGAGGTCAGCTCTAAATGATGGCACAACAGCATCATCCAGAAACTTTGAAGAGCTCCGTCACTGCCAGCACCTGACCAGAATGAGACGGCAGCAGCGCCTACAATATGTCTAAAGCCCATAAACTCTATAATCAAGTTTTTGATGTAAAGGCCAACACAACACAATCTGAATACATCATTCTGATAAATTAAGAGGAGTTGTTGATGTTAAATTGATCGACTATATATATTTTTTCTTTTGGCTGGTCCACTTGACATTGCACTATGTTTAGTGCAGCCTGTTACCTACTGATTTAAACAGAAGGGCCACTCAGGAGATTCAGAAAGCTTGCTGAAGCACAGGACAGAAACAATGGAAAAATGAACATGGATGCTCAGATAGAACCTCATTCCTTTCCAGTTAAAGAGAAGTCAGGATTAATTGCAATTTGTTCCACCAATCACACTAATAAGCTTGTTAAATATCTTGTTCAACTACTCCCATATGTTAAAATACCTTGCATTAGGCAATACATTCCATCATTTTTGACTCCAATTTGACCTCAGATTCTGTTTTCAAAGGCATTTGTACAGGATTGATGGGTGAAAGTATTGGTTTCTGTTGTGCAGCTGTGTGTTTTGCATGTCCTGCATTTGAGGTTCATTTATTTGACTTTTCATATGTTGTTTTTTTGTTTGTTTGGGTTTTTAAAATAAATTTGTTTATATTCAGAAAAAATGCTTTACAAATAATCAGTGGTGATTTGTTAAAATCTCTCTTTATGAGAAGTACAGAGTATATGCTAACTATATTTAAGTCCTTATTTAGATTAAGCCTAAATTTAAACATATTTTAACATTGTTGGAAATGTTGAAAATCACTGAATTAACATAACTAGATGTACAGTATGTTATGGAAGATGTTTAGTATAGAATGACATGTTTTTGAACTTTGCATCTAATTCCAGGTTCCTAGCAGGTGTAGTCAAGTATGCTGCAGAAAAGTGAGCCATCATTAGAGCGACTTTTTTTTTCTTCCCCAGACGCTTCTGAATGCTCTGGAATGGTAGATTAAAGGTGATCCAGCCCAATAGGAAACACATTATGGATGGGAAAGAACTGGAGAAGAGACTGGAAAAAAAAAAGTTCTTTTTGAACAGGCTCTCTATTCAATACGCTCTCTTTGAAATGAACATCTTGTCTGTTGTCACACAATCTGCCTGTTTTCTGTTCCTCATTAATACAGTGCAATGGAAAAGAATACAATTTAAAAAAAATAGCTCAGAGCTCATATTTTGATGGATTGCAGAAGTTAAGGAACGGAGATTGGATCACCTGCAAAAAGTAAAACTGTATTGTGTGCTGGATCAGATGCCAGAATAAGTTTAAAACAAGCTTTGGTTTTGATATCAAATCTATAAGCCATGCAGGAATTCGATTAAGCAAATCAATGCAAAAGCAATGTATCTTCATGTGGAACACTGGTGAATAAACCACAAATCACACACAGAACAGGGCAATCGAGCACAGGCCGAAACTAAAACGCTCTTCAATATGTGTCACCAAGGGATAAACAGTTCTCAAGCACTGCATATAAATCACAGGATTGAGAATATAGACCTTCTAAATATCATTGAATGCCATTTTATAAAACACAGTTTATAAGCAGTGATTTTGCAACAGTTAACCTCTGCGTACCTGTTATGAATTCGCATGTGGAAAATTGTACTAGGACTCCATTTATCATCACTGCTGACGAGTGTCTTTGTGATTTGTATTTTTTTTTTTTACTTGAGTGTTTTTACAATTTTTTTTACAATTTTTTACAAAGCACCAGAATATAATCCATGCTGTCCAGCTCCTGAATCCACTCTTCCTGTGTAACAAACTGCAATGGGAACAGAGAATATTAATAAGACCCAAATGTAACCTTAAGCAGTAGTTCCACCTCATCATCAGTCCACAAGAATCATTGTCCTTGTCAATTTTTGTTCTTCCTTGGACTTGACCTACGAGGTAAGCTCTGCTGTTGCTGAGGCCATTTTTCTGGATCATTTAGAATAAAAACAGCATAAAAAATTCTCGGGGAGTAAAGTTTCCATTAGGCC
>JAPEKN010000015.1:28764226-28774643 GCA_028877435.1 Cathorops dasycephalus
CCCCAACTTTTTTGGAATCGGGGTTGTACACATTCCCCCTTATATCAATTCACTGATAACTATAAGAAAGCAAAAGACTTTCCCTAATACATATTTTCTGTTTCTGATCCCTTCTATACAGGTTTTCAACAGGCACTTCATTGACAGGGAAATGGAAACGATTATACTGCTGTTTTTGGAAGACATAGGCATCTCTACACAAATGGCAAATTACTGTAACAGATAGGAAAATATGCAGATTCACATTATATAAATCAAGCATAACTATCATGTTATTTCTTCAGCCAACAATAAGCATAAGCAAAAATATCTATAGTTGAACATAGTCCACATTCAAGAAATGGGGTTATAACTCTCATACACCCTTCGAAGCCAGTCCATGAGCTCCTCTGGATACATCTTGATCATCTGGTAATTTTTAAAATTTTCATGACCACATACACCATTTTTATCATCATATCTCTCAAACATTGTAGCACACACGGTACAATCAGACATATCAGGAACAGTACACACATTACCGGCGTAAATATGGTCAATAACCCATCCATTACCCCATTTGAGAAACCATGAGTACCAGGAATCGTTGACGGGCGGTTGGACTGTCACCTCTTCTTGCATATAAGCAATGATGGAGATGTTCTAATAGTTATCTTAGCAACTGCCATGCCAGCCCATTGATCTTGTTTAATGTTCCTCCCAGGAACAGCGGCCACCCCACATTCGCTCCAGGTGATGTCCAGGGGTCAGAAAGGACATACCCATTATATCTAGTGGGTTTTGATCTTCTCATCATATGGTGAACTTTCTTCTGAAATGGGTTATCTCGAGCAGTCATTAGGCCATTCACTGTTTAATGTATAACCTTAGGCGTGTTTGTATTACAAAGTAGTTGTCCTATAAAAAGGACGAATTGCATACTTTCATGCTGTGTTTCTGTGACATTTAGTCAATGACTCAGTTACTGCCGTCACCCCATTTATTACCATGAGGAATAGGATTAAGCTTAGGGATAGACTTATAATCGCTACTGAATTCATTCTTGACTTTCTGTGTCTTTGGCTGCATCGTGTCAGTTATATTAGCTACTAATGGTTGTGCTTCACCCTCAGGAAAACACCTACTACAATTAGGCATGCGCCCCAGCAACTTACAAAACCAGGCGAGGGGTGATTGATATCGCAGCATCAGATAAGGAAACACTGATAGGTGCTGTTAGGGAGTGACACTTTGCTGTTCTTGATGTATTTTGGTGCTCCGAGTGCAGGCACACCCTTTCGCACTCTTCCCACCTCACTGAACTCCGTGACACCCCACTAGCCTCACCTACTCACTGTTCTCTTCCTCCTTTGTTTCTGAGGGTTCTTCATCCTCCTCTGTTCCTCCTGGCAGTGGTATGTGCTTGCAATGTGAGGTGTGAATCCAAGTGGCTCTTTCCCCCCAACCTTAACAGCTGTTTGTGTCATCAGCAGCACCTGATATGGTCTCAACCACCGCAGTCCTCCTCAGGTCCTTCACTGCAATCCAATCGCCAGGCTTCAAATCAAGAAGCGGTCCGGGCATGCGTCCTTCACCTACTTGTGAGTGATAGTGAGAGCCAAAAAGGAAGAAAAAAAAAAAAAAGAGATCCATACAATAACACATTTGATCTTCACACAACACAGTTAAGGTTTGTGGCTTAGGCCCTGAGCTCATGCCAGTATTGGGTGGCCTACCAAACAGAATTTCAATGGGTCTCAGATTTTATTTTATTTTTTATTTCTCTCACACGCATTCTCATATGAAATAACATGATAGTGAGGGCCTTCACCCAATTCAGGCCCATATCTTCACAGTATTTGGCCAGTTTATTCTTCAATGTCCATTTTCTCTCTACTGCAGCGGCACTTACCGAGTAATAGGCACAGTGGTGTCTTAAGTCAAAGCCCATCACCTCACTTACTTGTTTCAATGCCTGGTTAACGAATGGAGTAACATTATCACTGCTAATTTTCTTTAAGATGCCCCAATGTGGAATAATTTCAATCAGCAGGGCCTTTGCTACTGCACCTGCATCTTGTTTGGACCCACTTAGACAATATACCGTATCAACAATCACTAGACAGTACTTTTTCTTATTGGGCAAGAGCTCAATGAAATCCATCTTCAAATGATCAAACAGCATGTCTGGTGTTGGGTGGGCAGCTGTAGGTATATATTGTGTATATATTGTGTACAGCACAGATGGGACACTTTTCACAAAATTTTTGGGAAAAACACTGAAAACCCTTTGTAAACTAATACTTAGCCATGTAACTCATAATTCCCCCTTTTGATACATGGTCCCACCCATGTATTAACTTAGCAAACATGGGGAAATAAGAACTAGAGAGGCAGGGCATTCCCTCATGACCTGGCCTAGTATCAGGACCATACCACACCCATTACGTTTTACACAACTGGTCTTTTCCCAGCGTGCTATCTCCTATAATGTGGCTGGTGACTGAACCTGCTCCAGCATAGCAAACCTGAAAAGAGGATTCTAAGACACTGTTAGGGTTAACACAAGCACAAAATGCGGAAAACTTGGAAACACCTGCATTTCCTGTGGAGACAAGATCAGTCAAGTTAATTAGTTGGTTAGTTAGTTAGTAGGGCATCACATTTACAAATGGCAACCTGCTTAGGGAGTAAAACGGCATCTAGCAGTTCTGCAGTAAATATATGATATACTATAAGTTTACCTGTAGATGTTGGAAATCCATGATGTTTCCACAACGTACCAAAATCATGTGCTACTCCAAAAGCATACTTACTGTCCGTGTGTATAATCACTGTCTTACCTTCTGTGAATTTGCAGGCCTCTATGAGTGCACTAGTTCAGCAGCCGAACTAAGTGCTGAAAGGTGAGTTGGAAGCAACCCTGAAACAAGGGTTTCATGGGCAGAGACCACTGCGAAACCCACCAAGGTTCTTACCTGAGTCTGGGTTTCTTTGAAGCAGATCTGTCCATGAAAAGCACTAAATTTGGGTTTTGCAAAGGAAACTCACTGAGATCAGAGTGAGACGAGCAAACCTGGGAAATGGCAGATACACAACAGTGAGGCTCACTGTCATCCCCAGTGGGTAACAGCGTTGTGGGATTTAAGATAGAACAGTTTTACTGTGATATTAGATATTTCAAGCAACACAGCGTTGTATCTGAGCCAGCAAGCTGCTGAAAAATGAGATTTTTTTGTTCTAGGAGAAAAGCAGAAACAGCATGTGGAACAAATAATGTTAACTCTGGATAGAGTTATGTCTTGTACTACAGCCTTTTCAACTTTAACAACAACTCTGAGACATCGCGGTAATCTTGCTGCTACAGGAGGATAATATGCAACTGGTCGTAACTTACCTCTATACTGTTGTAGTAATCCTGACGTCATACATCCTCTGAATTCTCATCAACTGTCTGGATGAAAAGACAAGTGGGGTCTGGGATCCCCAGTGTAGGAGTGCTCCCTTACCATGAATCAGTAAACTGAGGGGAGACTCAAGAATAGTGTAATTAAGAATAAATGCATGACATGAAATGCAATCTTGCATGATAGGCCTCTCTCCACTACACCTTTTCTGTGCACCTTTGTAGCCTAAACATTGAAACCTTGAACCTGAGTACATGCCATATCAGAAAAAAAACATATCTGAACAATCAGACACACACTCTTTCGAAAACAAAAATCTTTCTGCTTAGAAATACGAGGACTGACACAAGTGCGGGGAGTGGGTTTTGGGGGAATTGGCCCCCGTTTCCATGGGGCTGGGGTAGGGGAAGGGCTAGGAGAGGGAGCAAATGAAATTGAGAGAGAGAGAGAGCAGAGAAGTTGTAGCAGAGCTTGCTTCCGGAAATGCTGTCAGGTGGTCCTCTGCCAGCTGGACTATCTCCTCCAGCAATGTCATTTGGTGACACCGGATCCATGCTGACATCTCGCTTGGCAGCTGGGCGGCAAACTGCTCCATTGTCACTTGCTCGATGATGGACTCAACATCGCACTCACTGGCCAGCAGCCACTGTCGGCAGGCATCCCAGAGCTGTTGTGCAAACGCAAAAGGCCGACCCACTTCGCCGTATGCCAGCAAGTGGAGGCACTGCCGCTGCTCTTCTGGGCCCTGGCCGACCCACTGTAGGATGGCTCATTTCAGGTGGGGGTACTTCGGCATGTTGATGGCTGAGAGCTGCCGAGCCACAAGCTGGGCTTCCCCCGACAGGAGTGGCAAAAAGCGAGCCACCCACTGTGAGGTTGGCCATGAACTTGCCTCCATGACATAGTCGAACAGCTCTAGGAAGGCGTTGGGGTCAATGCTGCTGGCATTGGAGGTCATTGGTGATCGTTTGGAGGTGCTCTTTGACTGTTTTGGACTCCATGGCGGTGTTCGTTCCTCAGTCCTGGGTTTCAGCATCATTGTAACAACTCTTTACCTTATGGGAAACAGAGGAACTGGAAGCAGGCTTCAGATCAGGTGAGTTCTTTTTATTTTTACACTTTTCAGTGACGACTAATATGTATGCTTGCACACAAACACACACATGGGGTCATACAGCTCTCTCTTTCATTCCGGGCCATCTGAAAGACACACAGAAACACAGGTTAATAGACAGCCAGTAATTTGACACAGGTGCACCTCATCACATGTTACCTGTTGGTTCAACCTACCTCCTTGCTCTTCACAGCCGACGCTCGACCACGTCCCCACTTCCACATACCCTCACTGCCCAACTCAGGCCGGGGAGCCATCTGGCCTGCAGCTGACTCCCCCTCCCTGGTGGGAGAGGTAATCCGCCACCACCATCTATGCCCCCAGCCTGTGGACCACCTCAAATTTAAAGGTCTAAAGGGCCAGATACCAATGAGTGATCTGCATGCTGCCATCCTTCATGTGGTGGAGCCACTGGAGCAGGGCATGGTTGGAACAGAGGGTGAATGGGCATCCTAGCAGGTAGTATCGGGGAGTGAGGACCACCCACTTGATGGCCTGACACTCCTTCTTAATCATGCTGTACTTTGACTCCCGCATGGAGAGCTTGCAGCTGATGTACAGCACTGGACGCTCCTCCCTCTCCACCACCTGGGACAAATGGCCCCCAGCTCTTGTCCAATGCATTGGTCTGTAAAACAAAAGGGAGAGAAAAGTCAGAAGAATGCAACAGTAGACCCCCACACAAAACTGCCTTCACTTGAGCAAAAGCCTGTTCACATGGCTCCATCCACTGGACTGGATCTGGCACCCCCTTTTTAGTGAGGTCAGTCAGTGGGCTGGTGATGTCCAAAAAAATTAGGCATGAACCGCCTATAATAGCCAACCAGCCAGCCCCAGGAACAGTCTCACCCCCTTTATGGTCTTAGGTCACTGGCAGGCTGCAATCACTGCCGTCTTATCAATTTGGAGATGTACGTGCCCATGACCCAAGTGGAAGCCCAGATACCACACTTCCACCCATCCAATTGCATACTTCTTTGGGTTTGCTGTGAGCCCAATGCGCCTCAGCGACCTCAGAACTGCCCGAAGATGTTGTAAATGCTGCTCCCAATTATTACTATAAATGATTATATTATCTAAATAGGCTGCCACATACGCAGTGTGGGGACAGATAATTCAGTCCATGAGACATTAAAACATCGCTGGAGCCCTAAACAACCCGAAAAGAAGGGTGACAAATTGGAGTAAGCCAAACAGAGTGTAAAAGGCCATTTTCTCTCAGGACAATGGAGTCAAGGGGATCTGCCAATATCCCTTTGTTAAATCCAGTGTCAAGGAGTAGTGAGCTGCACCTAATCAATTGAGCAGTTCATCAATGCAAGGCATCAGATATGCATCAAATTTAGACACTGCATTGACTTTTTTGTAGTCTACACAGAACCGAACCGACCCATCGGTCTTGGGAACCAAGACCACTGGGGTGATCCAGTTGCTGTGCGACTCCTCAATTATTCCCATCTTAAACATAGCCTGGAGTTCATCCCAAACCACATTTTTGTGTTCAGGGAGCTGATATGGGCAGCTGCACACTACTACCCCTGGGGGAGTCTCAAAGTGGTGTTCTATGAGGTTAGTGCAACCAGGGAGGAGTGAGAACACATTAGAGAATTCCTCCTGCAACCTAATTACCTGTGCTCTCTGGGATGGTGAGAGGTGATCTCCACAGGGGGCCAGGGTGAATTGGGCTGTACTTTTTAGACTTACCTCTGGTCCCAGCTACGCCCTCTCTGGAACTACCATCACCAAAGCCCCAGGAACCTCCTCTCTCCATGGTTTCAGGAGACTGAGATGGTAAATTTGACGTGTCACCCCTATCTGGCCATTTGACCTCATAGTCAACCTCCCCAATTCGCCATGTGACCTCGAAGGGCCCTTGCCACTTGGTGAGGAATTTTGAACTTGAGCTGGGCAGGAAAATGAGGACTTTATCTCCTGGTGAAAATTCCCTTAGCCATGCCCTTCTGTTGTACAGGTGAGCTTGATGTTCTTGGGCCTGGAGCAAATTCTCCTGGGTTAGGTGACTCAGTGCGTGGAGTTTTGCTCTCGGATCAAGAATGTATTGAATTTCATTTTTGCTTTGAGAAATCCCCTCCTCCCAATTTTCTCTAATGATGTCTAAAACACCGTGGGGCTTGTGCCCATACAACAACTCAAACAGGGAAAACCTGATGGAGGCTTGCGGTACCTCACGCACTGCAAACAACAGAGGGTTGAGCCACCTGTCCCAACTTTTAGCATTCCCATGAACGAACTTATGAATCATGTTTTTAAGTGATTGGTTAAATCACTCGACCAGCCTGTCTGTTTGTGGATGATAAACACTAGTACGAATCAATTAAATCCCCAATAATTTATACAATTCATGCAGTGTGCATAAAAGTAGTGCCTTGATCAGTGAGGATTTCTTTCAGAATCCTGTCTCGGGAGATAATGTGCAAGAGAGCCTCCACAACACTGCGTTATTGTGGAACGGCACTGTGTGGCAGTGGGGGCATGGTCAAGCGTCGGTCTGTGACCGGAGGGGGGAGTCAGGGAAGGTAAGTAGCAGAATCACTGCACCTGATGTCAGTTAACATGTGTTTGTGTCTCCCCCAGTGACCACGCCCTATATAAGGAGAGAGAGAGCAGAGGAAGAGAGCTCTCTCCCCAACCAGACGACCTGTGTGTGCATGTGTGTGTGGTTGGGAGAGTTTGAAAGTCACTGAAAAGTGCTAATAAAGAGGTTTTTTTGAACTCAGTTCTGGCCTGCTGTCCTTCTGTGCTCCACCCACCTGAATTTCTACACACTGCTTCCATGTATCATGTTGCATAATCCACTATGACTAATGCGAAGCAATACCCGCATGTAGATTGATCTAATGGCCTGATGAGACCCATGCTAATTCTTTTGAAGGGGATCTCCACAGTGGCAAGGGGCAGCAATGATGCTTTTGGTATGGCTGCTGGATTTACCCACTGGCATTCGCAACATGCTGCACACCACCTGTGGACATCGGCGCGAATCCGTGGCCAATTAAAATGGGCCACGAGACAATTCAGTGTTTTATCCTGCCCCAAATGCCCAGCCATAGTATTATGATGAGCTGCATAAAATAAAAGTCTCCCGTGGCTCTTCAGGACCAACAACTGTGTCATCTTTTCTTTCGTTTGAGTGTCCTGTGTCACTTGATACAGTCTATCCTTAATAATACAAAATTACAGGAAGGAAAGTGCAACATTAGGCTGGAGGATTTGGTGATCAATTACTTTCCATTGGTCAAAAGCATGTCTCAGAGACTTGTCACGTGCCAGCTCCAGTGGGAAGTCCCCTAAGGGACTCCCTTTCCCCAGAGAGGGAGGAGGGCTCTCCTCACTCTGTGTCATCATGATGCCGTGCTTATGCAGACAGTCCTGGGACCACCTCCCCAGTCAACATTGCAGCGGGATCCCCCATGACATGCTACTACAGGAACCACCCACTACTATTTGTTTCAATAATGTTTTAAACCCTGACCAATCGGTTCCCAGAATCAGCAGGTGAATGAGGCTTGGACTAACCGTGGCCTCTACGCTATGATTTTCTCCCTGGAAATGAATAGTGATGGGCACTAGTGGATATTTGTGTACGTCACCATGTACACACTTAACTTTCACCAAGTGTGCATTTCCCAGTGCTCCGCATTGAGTCAGGCTTTGATGTATGGAGGTCTGATTACAACCTGAATCCATCAAAGCCTGATGTGTACCCCATTGAATACTCACAACTATCCTGTATGTTCCCACTCGATCAGGGGAAGCCTGAAGTGCATCGGGGACATGAATCAGTAGCCCTGCCTCCTTGCAGAAGCATTGATTCCCCGCCTTCCCTCCACCCCTACAGAGCTGCCCAGGCTCGCATGCAGTTCTGGTGGGCATGGATGAGTTCATCTGTGGAGAGAGAGAGGGAGTTAATGGCAGCACAGACACAGAAGGAGAGGGGAGAGTAGAAACTCAGGGATAGACACAGGTTCTGGGAGCAGGTTTCAGGGGAGTTGGCCCCTGTTTCTGTGGAGATGGGGTAGGGGAGGGGAGAGGAGAGGGAGGGGAGAAGGATAAAGCAAAAGTGAGTGAGATAGAAAGTTATAGCACAGCCTGCTTCTAGATATGCCATCAGATGATCCTCAGCCAGTCTGACTGCTTCCACTAGTGATGTCAGTTGATGACACCAGATTCACACTGATGTCCTGCTCAGCAGCTGGGCAACGAATTGCTCCAGTGTCACTTGCTTGATGATGGATTCAATGTCACTCTTGCCAGCCAACAGTCACTGTCGGCAGGCATCCTGGAGTTGTTGTGTGAATGCAAATGGCCGGCCCATTTTGCCATAAGCCAGCGAGTGGAAGTGCTGGTGCTGCTCTTCTGGGCCATGGCTGATCCGCTGTAAGATGGCTTGCTTCAGGTGGGGGTACTCCAGCATGTTGGTGGCTGGGAGCTGTTGAGCCGTGAGCTGGGCTTTCCCTGACAGGGGTGGCAGTAGGCGAGCCACCCGCTGTGAGCTCGCCTCTGCGACACACTTGGATAGCTCGAGGAAGGTGTCGGGGTCATCCTGTGGCCCCATCTTCATCAGCTGGACAGGTACGCTGGCCACAGGAATGATGGCTGGAGCACCCACAGACTGGATCCAGCTCCCTATCACCTGCCTGGGCTTTGAGCAGAACTTGGAAATGCTGGCCCTGATCTACCATCAGCGCAATGAGGCCATGCTGCTGGTGCTGGAGGTCGTTGGTGAGCATTTGGAGGAGCTCTCTGACTGGTTCGGATCCCATGGCATTGTTCGTTCCTCAGTCCTGGGTTTTGGCAAAAGTGTAACAACTCTTTAACTTTGGGGGAACAGAGGAACTGGAAGCAGGCTTCAGAACAGGTGTGTTCTTTTTATTATGACACTTTTCAGTGGCAACTCAATGCACAAACATACATACACACACGGGGTAATGCTGCTCTCTCTCGTTCCTCTGTCTGAAAGACACACCGAGACACAGGTTAATAGACAGCCAGTAATTTGATACAGGTGCACCTCATCACATGTTACCTGCTGGTTCAACCTGCCTCCTTGCCGTTCACAGCTGACGCTTGACCACGCTCCCACTGCCACAGTCATGAACAGCACAAAACAAGGTTGTGTCATGGCTCTGGTTATTTTTGCACTTTTCTTTCCTGTAATGCTGAAGCATGCCTATGGTGATATAAACATAGGTGTGAGGATGCAATTTCATACAAGCAGTGGACTTTTTAACCACCAGAGGTTCTGAGCTAAAATGTTACTGAGATCTAGCATCATTCATGATCTGCTCTTTGCAGATGATGCAGCACTCATCATTCAAAGAAGCTCAGTAACTTGTAGATCATTTCTCCATCACTAGTAAAGCTTTTGGGCTTACCATCAGCATAAAGAAAACCAAAGTTGTCCACCAACCACCCCCCACACCCAAGCAGATAAGAGGTGTCAAACAAATATCAGTTCACCAGTCTCCATCCACCCCTATTAAGATAGAGGGAAAGAATCTCAAATATGTGACATTATATCTGTCGTATCATATTTGGGCAGCAAAGTGAACTCAAATGCATCCCTTGATGATGAGATTGTCCATCAAATTGCCAAAGCCTATAGTGCATTTGCTAAACTCCATCATTGTCTCTGGAATGAGAGAGGCATAAACTTGAAACTAAAATCAAGGTCTATAAAGTCATTGTTCTCACCACCCTTTTGTATGGATCAGAATCCTGGATTCTGTATTGCACACCCATAAATCAGCTAGATATGTTCCACAAGAGGGGCAGCATGGTGGTGTAGTCGTTAGTGCTGTTGCCTCACAGCAAGAAGATCTGGGTTCGAGCCCCGTGGCTGGCGAGGGCCTTTCTGTGTGGAGTTTGCATGTTCTCCCCGTGTCCGCGTGGGTTT
>JAPEKN010000016.1:2882172-2895338 GCA_028877435.1 Cathorops dasycephalus
GATGATGTTTTAGGTCATATTTATGCAGAAATATAGAAAATTCTAAAGGGTTCACAAACTTTCAAGCATCACTGTATATACAGGTTGACAGTTCAAGTTACTTTTGGTCGTAGTTAATTGTAACATTGCAGTTGTTCAAAACAAAAGGGCTTTGCTGAGTGAAGTCCACGAGTGAAGTCTTCTTGTAAAAGTCTCCGTCACTTTTCCTCACCTCCAAGTAGAACTTTGACAATGTTTCTGCTATTGCTCTCTTTTCCAGTTTTTTATGTCTGTTGGTCTGTTTTTCTCTTGTAAATATGCGTGAATATCATCCAGTGAAGTTTTGGTAGACTTTTGGGTGTTCAGCGTGTCTTTCTTTTTAAATCTTCCGCTTTTAATGAAGCAAACCTCATGGCCATGTTTGTTTACAAACTGTCAGTCACACACTCGTGCGGAAGTTTTACGCCTCCGACATGTCTCTTTTCCAGTTTTTTTATGTCCATTGGTCTGTTTTTCTCTTGTAACTATGCGTGAAGAATATATAATGAAGTTTTGGTAGCCTTTCTGGTGTTCAGCACGTCTTTAGTTTCAGTTTATTTATTTAGTGCTTAAACCGAGCTCTGAATTAACTCCATCTTCTCTTTCTCCCGGCTGACAAAGAAATGATTGTGCACATGTGCAGCAGCAGCAAAGTTTTGTCATTGGATCTTCGTGTGTGACGTCGCGTTGTCTCGACAATGTGCAATATTATAACAGTATTGCATGCTCACTCTCCATTGGGGAGAGTGGTGTAATACATGGAGGATAAGCAATATGATATTACATGCTATCAATAAACCCACTAGAAGGGAATAGAATACATGTTTTATTCCATAGAAAAAGTGGCCAGTGTGTATAATATAAGAAGTATAATATTAAATCCAATAACTTGGATAACGGCGGGTTTTCTGGTTTTTCCATAACTGCAGCAAACGAGTGAATAAAATAAATGGACCCCTGGCTAGGCTAAAAAGACCCTACTTTAATAACCATGATCCGAAACTATATCACCATTAAGTCTGCATGGCATTGTTTCAGAATTATATGCAGTTTCATGCACATATTTAGAAAAAACTTTTTTGGTGCAATAGACTTAAATTTCTTTTTAACTAGCCTTTGGCAAATCTAGTACATCAGACTTTTGGCTGACTAAAATTTTGCAATTTTGAGTAACCAAATTATTACTTTTATTCATCCTGCTAAATGTTGTCCATGTTTTCTTTATAACACACACGCACCTCTTGCAACCACACACTAGCTGACAAAAGACAGAAACAGACTTTTCACCCAATACATGTGTGGCTGCATATTGCATGAGATGACCTGAGATAAGGTCAGGGTAGATAATCAGGACATTCCTTTAGGAATAGCCAACACAGCATAGCCAGATCAGACATATTGATTACTCGCTTAAGTAGTGGATTGCTTATGTCTTTTAGAAACCATCTAACTTTGACAATATTAAGAGGGCACTGTAGATATGAAGAATGTGGCAAAAACGTCAGTTAAGGCAGTCATTCTTATTCTGAAGTCAATTACAATAATAATTGTCATGGATTGCATCCAGCTAACTGCAAATCCAGCTAATGTCCAGCTAACAGCTAAATCTAGTTATGTGAACTGATGATATATGTTTTAAATTACTGTGATATAAATTTTTTTCTGGGTGGAGTTCACAGTCAAAACTGATCGGATAAATAGTTCTGGAGATGGAAAATTATAGGAAGCACTTATGTAAGGCATCCACAAATGACTTGTCCTCTGAGTTTTACAGTTGACTTTTGGCATTCGTTTTGCAAGTGCTGTGTGTGAGCTCATTTTCTTTCTCTCTCTCATTCACTCGCACACACATCACTGCCCCCTGCTTTGCACATCTGGAGTGCAGCTTTTGTCAGACTTCAGTTACATCCAAATGAATTATGTACCATATAATGCGGTTATGCACTGTTTCTTCTTGAATATTTTTTGTGTATGGTATGCATAAGGACTCATGAATATCTATGTAGACACAACGATCATCCACAGCAGATCTGGTGCAGCTTATAACCCTCCAAAGGCTAACTCTTAATTATCCTCCATGGGGTATTGGAATGTTAGAATTTAGAAAACATGGTCACTTTAACATGTATATTTGAATCACATGACTATCTCTCGTTTGTGTTATACTATGTCTTGTACGTATATTTTGACTAGTCTATTTTACTTAATTGATAATTTCTTATTTGTGTATTTAGATACCGCATTCACGCAAGACCAACATACAAGGTGGGCTACAAGCAGGTGACTGAGCTGGAATGGAGGTGTTGCCCAGGTTACCATGGTTATGACTGCATGCAGCTCAAGGATGCCCCATCACCTTCTCATATTCTTCAGGAACCACAACCAGATCTACCATCTGCCAACAAACCAAAACCGAGTGTCCTTGGTAGGACTTGTCCTGAACTATAGAAGCTTGAGAAGCCTTAGGGGAAAGTAGGAAACCAAGAAGCTATGGAGATCTTTGTTAATTTTAATTTCGATCCTACCTCTATAAGCACTTAAAGATTTTGTGGTTTTAGTGGGTTTTTTTTTTTCCATTCTGATCTCAGACTATACACTTACTCAGAAATAGAGAAAAGCAATGTTTAATAATCAAATTTAAAATAAAGGTCATGCTAATTCCATTTCCTCCCCTCATAGGACCAGATGTTTCCTCTGGTGCTCATGTTTGGACACAACCTGGACAAAGTGGACAAACCAGGCACCCTTGGAATGAGGGTAGAGAGTCTGGAAGACAGGGTAGTCAATATGATAGTCGTCGAGTTCAAGAGTTAGAAGAGGAAGTACATCGTCTTTCTCAAAAAGTCCTTGACATGCAGGCTGCCATGACTACTGCCAATGCTAACTTGCGTCTAGACCTGCAAGAAGATGCAAGCAAGATAATCCTGAACCTACTTAGCCATCTGCGACTACCACAAGATGCTCTGACTGGAGGCACTGAAAGCATTACACTGCCCTCAGACATTTTAATTTCTCCAGTTCCTGAAGAGCTTCAGAACCAGGTCACCCACCTTTCCAATACAATCGACACCAACACCAATACCATTCAGGGTCTGGAGGCTAAGCTCAAGCAGATTGAAGTCCAGGTGAACCAGCTAAAAGAGGCAGCTAGTGGTACCCCGGTTCCACTTTCTTCCTCTACCTTGGCCACTGAGTGTCCATGCCAGGCTTACATTGATGAAAAAATTCAAGCCCTCCGTGTGGAGCTGATGGAAGGAATGGACATTAAGATGGCTGATTTGAAGAACTCCTGTGACTACAAAGTGGAGTCAATCAAAGAGCAGTGTGAGGAACAGGAAACCACCTACCTAAGTCTTACTGAACTCATTGAATCCAAAGAGGCTGACCTGCACCAGGAAATCCAGAACCTGAGGCGCCTTGTTTCAAACAGCACTTCTAAAGGATTGGCGGATGCACAGTTTCAAGTTGAGATCCAGAACCTGAAGAATGTGCATCAGAACTTGTCTACTGCTGTAAATGCAGCAAACAAGCAACAGAAGGCTTTCGAGGAGGCACTGAACACAAGGTTCAGCCTAGCAGAAAAGACTGCAGAAAAGCACTGCCTCAAACTTGAGGAAAAGTTAAGAAATGAGAGGGCAAAGGAACAGCAGGCACAGAATAAAACTCTGGAGAGCAAGGTTAGTGAAGTTTTACAGGTCTTGGGAGATGTGCAATTACACACCATATCAACAGATAGCCAAAATATATTAGAGATGGGAAAACGGACAGAGAGTCTGAAAGGTGAGGTGGGCTCTCTTATGCAGCAGGTTGCGCAGTTGGAGAGCTTAGTCCGAATTCTCAATGAGTCCATAAGCCATCAAAGTCATATGGATGGTTTGTATAACAAACTGGGTGAAGTGGAGGAAGCTTGTGGGAGGAACCAAGAATCAGCCAACAAAGTGGAGGAGATGTTGTCTGGAATGGATGACCGGGTGGCAAATGTTGAAAGGGTCTGTGGCAGATTAGAGCCAATGTCGGACAGTCTGAAGAGAATTAAAGATGGACTCAACAAGCATGTCAGTGGCCTCTGGAACTGTGTCAAAAAGCTCAACAGCACTGTCCTCACTCACTCTGCAGACATCAGCACACTGAGGGAAAATACACACACCACAGTGGGCAAACAGCATGGAACCGCCAACATGTCACAATATACAGGTATGCATGAAACAAGTGGTGCTTGGGGGAAATTAATAAAATAAAAGAAAAAAACACTACAGTGTGCGAGGTTATAGGAAAATAATCGATGATGGAGTAGTATGATGGTGTAGGCCCGTTACCACTCCAAAGTTGATTATTTACCTATAACTGCATACACTTGGGGTGCTTTATTCCTGTTATACCACAGCAATTTGCCATTATTTATAAATTTTAAATGTTATTGAATGGCACATCATGTGTTTTTAACCATTTATAGTTACATTTAATGTTATAGAATGTCTGCAAGACTAGTTATTATTGTTACTTACGCAAAACAGCTATAAACAGTTGTTCTCTCACATCTCTACCCAGTCAGCTGGGATAGGATCCAGCTTGCCTGCGACCCTGTAGAAGGATAAAGCGGCTGGAGATAATGAGAATGAGATAATGAGATTTGGCCTTATGCCATGGACTGATAGTCTGAGTTTGTCCATCTTCAAATCTGCGAGCTGGCTTTGCTAGTTTGCAACAGAGCTCACATCCTAACCTACGCCGTAATATTTCACCATCCGTGACACCGACCAAGATCCATTTTTATGACTTGCTTTACTTTCTATTTGAACTCTTTAAAAACAGACCTGGAGATCTGTGCAGGAAGCAGAATCGTTCAGCAGTGGATCTCAGAATCAAATTTGTTTTCTCACTCCTTGAAAAAAAAAACATATACATGTAGGTATAGATTTTTTTTTCCAATTTAAAGAACTTGTTGTAGATACAACACGCCGTAAAGCGCGAGGATATCAGTGCCAGAGGCAGGTCTTCTGTTTTTATTTTTCTGTGTCAATACCGTATTGTCCATTGCATGAAAGCGGGCTCGCTTCTGTACAGGAGCCGAGTCACGTGGAAGCAGGATAGCACTCAGACAGTCCAGAGAAAAGTTTCATCATCTTTCTTAATCCTCTATCTCTAAGCTACCATCTTTTAATAACCAGTACTGGAGAAGATGAAAAGCGTGGGCTAGGTGGTAGTGGTGTTTCTTGAGCACAGCCCTTGCCAGGTCGAAGATGAGGAAAAGGGCGAAAGTCTTTAGTGCTGCCCACCATCACAGGCAGAAGGGCCTTGACAGAGGATCAAAGATTAGAATATATGATAAAAAAAAGAAAGAAAAGCCTCAGCGTTCTGACACTTCGAAAGGAGTCATCGCACAGTGGGCTGTTCGTGTCGGGTTGCTGGGGCGCTGAATTTACACCACCTCCATGTCTGGCATGAGCAGAATGTAAAAGGGATCCTGAGAGGATTTCTGGGTGGGGTTATGGATTTATACACTCACGAATGCCGCTCGATGGTGGCACGATGGTGTAGTGGTTAGCACGGTCGCCTCACAGCAAGAAGGTTCCGGGTTCGAGTCCAGCGGCCGGCGAGGGCCTTTTTGTGCGGAGTTTGCATGTTCTCGCCGTGTCTGCATGGGTTTCCTCCAGGTGCTCCGGTTTCCCCAACAGTCCAAAGACATGCAGGTTAGGTTAATATGGGACGGCTTTGGGCTGAGGTGCCCTTGAACGAGGCACCGAACTCCCAACTGCTCCCTGGGTGCTGTTAGCATGGCTGCCCGCTGCTCTGGGTGTGTGTGCATGTGTGTGTGTTCGCTGCTTCAGATGGGTTAAATGCAGAGAGGAAATTTCACAAGTGTGTGATGAATAAAGTTGTGCTTTCTTTCGATTTCTGACATTGGAGAAAAAAAAACTTTTTTGCCTCTCAAAACGTTTCCGTCTGCGGCATGAAGAACGAGAGTAACGGAGGATGACTTCCAATAAAGTCTCTGGAGGGATGCAAGGCATTGAAGAGTCATTTTGTTTGAATACATATCTGTTTTTTTTTAACTTGGTCTTGTCAAAACGCTCTGATTTTCACATTCAAAGAACAGGTGTGATTTAATTTAATCATATCTCCAAAACAATGATTCACTTCAGCCCACTCAAATTACTGTGAAAGTAATCCTCTTTTCCTTCATCAGAATTCGTTTTTTAAATCAAATCAGATCCACAAATCCACTCCTTTAGCATTAAAATGTAACAAAACATTTCCCACTCAACACTTCACTGAAAGCGAACCAGTGACTGGAATTGCAAAACGAGATTCAAGCATTGGACGTGAAGGATGGCGGGATGGCAGGATGGCGACGTTCAAATTCTCACTCAAGAAACGCAGAGCAAAAAGGGCCGTGCCTCATAGAGACAGCAGGTGCGACTGGCTCTCTTCCTAATGAATATGTATTCACCTTGATTGCACATTTGATGTTTCTTACTTTCATATGATAAGCAATCAGAACTCAATTTCACAAGAGCTCATCTGCACATATTGGCTCGACAGTACCTGCAGCGACAGAGAGAGAGAGAGAGAGAGATTATTGTTCTTTTCCCTGTTAAAAACAAAACAAAACAGAAAGCATACTTTGAGCGTTATCAACTCAAAGACAGATTGAGAGGTCGCTGATGTATGACTCGAACGATATTCCGTCCACAGCTGCACTCCGATATGGATCGAGGAGACGGCACGGTGATGTATGTCCTGACGGGCGAAGGTGCCGGGACCATCTTCATGATAGACGCAAACTCAGGCGATCTGCATGCCACACGGCGCCTGGACCGAGAAGAGAAGCCGTCCTACATGCTCCGAGCTCAGGCTGTCAACAAGAAGAACGGCCTGCCCTTAGAACCTGAGACCGAGTTCATCGTCAAACTCCACGACATCAACGACAACGAGCCCAAGTTTGAGAAGGAGGTTTACACGGCTAGCATCCCGGAGAGGTCACACGTTGGTATGCTTTTTAAAAACTTTGGTTTCAATCAGGGGTCCTTATTTATTTATTTACAATTATATGCATTTATTTAAACTAGGTAATCAACTTTATGCAAATTAGCTAGCTAGAGACTCGCTAAACAGCCGTTTTCTTTACCCTCTCTGTCTCATTTGCATACAGACCACATGGTTTGTTGGTTTGTTTGTTTTTTTTTTAAAGTTGAACAAAGAAATATGTGTTTATTTTCCATGCATCAAATTTAAGATAGATCTTTTCAGAGCTCATGGCTCTAGTCAAAAGAAATAAATATGTATAACCACTAAAGATATTTATTCAACACATGCTACAAACTTTGCCTGTGATTCTTTGCCTGTGATGATATGATACGATATGATATTTGACGATACCGCAGTGTCTGTGATAATGCGATACGATATGATATTTGACAATACCGCAGTGTCTGTGATAATGTGAACCGATATGATATTTGACAATACCGCAGTATCTGTGATATGATACAATTCGATATTTGACGATACCGCAGTATCTGTGATGATACGATACGATATGATATTTGACGATACCGCAGTATCTGTGATGATATGATACGATTTGATATTTGACGATACCGCAGAGTCTGTAATGATACGATACGATATGACATTTGACGATAACGCAGTATCTGTGATGATACGATACGATATGACATTTGACGATACCGCAGTATCTGTGATGATATGATACGATTTGATATTTGACGATACCGCAGTGTCTGTGATGACACGATACGATATGACATTTGACGATACCGCAGTGTCTGTGATAATGTGATACGATATGATATTTGACGATACCGCAGTATCTGTGATGATATGACACGATTCGATATTTGATGATACCGCAGTGTCTGTGATAATGTGATACGATATGATATGATATTTGTTGATACCGCAGTGTCTGTGATAATACGATACGATATATTTGATGATACCGCAGTGTCTGTGATAATGCGATACAATATGATATTTGACGATACCGCAGTGTTTGTGATAATACGATACGAAACTTTGCCTGTGATTCTTGGATTCATCTTAATAAATAAAACAATGCACTGCTTCATATAAATGCATGTTATTTATAGTCTGATTCATAACCGGAATCTAATTATTAATGGTCAAGCATTAAAAGGTAACTGTTCGGTCATGTTAGTCGCTTTTCCAGATCTTACCGTCGTAAATGATTATTCCAGCTGTTACTGTAGAAGTCAATGATTACTCTAAATCACTGAACTGTTTTTTGTTTGGGTTTGTTTTCTAAGGAACTTCGGTTATTCAGGTGACGGCCCATGACGCAGATGACGAGATGTTCGGCATGAGCGCAAAGCTAGTCTACAGCATCAGCCATGGTCACCCGTACTTCTCCGTCGAGTCAAACACAGGTGAGACGGTCTACCCGGCATGGTGTGTTCATCATAATCTTACGCACAGAGAGAGAAATGCATTATGTTGCACAGCAAAAGAGATTAAAATAAATTTTAAATAAAGGTAGAGCAGGAGTACTTCAGTAATGTGAAAGGTTTGCATTATGGCCCTCCCACTCGAGCACTTTAGTCAAACAAACTCAAAGCATTTTAATCATTTTAATGTGCACCCTGGACCGTCTCCAGCAGAGGTCTTTGTTTAAACAGAAACACAAAAAGCTCATGCAGCAGATTAGCGTCCAGCTTAACAGTGATACGGGCGAGCCCAGCTGTGACACAGACAGCAATATGCGTATAAGTCATAAAGGGGATATGTTCATCAGGACACAAGGTTAATCATGCTATTCTGAGGAAAAAACACACTCAAGAGGTCCTGGATTTGGAGTGCTCCTTTTTTATGAGATGTAACAGACGAACTGCTCCAACAGCCATCTGTGACAGTTTTATGAGCATTTGCGGTGATGACACATTCTTTGTTTTCTAGCATTTTCTTAGAGCCGGAGTGTCATTTTGAAACTTATTTTAGGTAACAACAATGTTACGCTTATATCAGTGTAAAATATCTGTTTGGAAGACGAATAACGGGTGTGGACTTCACGCTTCGGCAGGATATATGATTTCAGTTCTTAAGGCAGAGATTCAATATTAGACAAAAGCACTGAATCTGCAACGAGACAATTCGATATTTGACGATACCGCAGTGTCTGTGATAATGCGATACAATTCGATATTTGATGATTCCGCATTGTCTGTGATAATGCAATACGATATGATATTTGATGATACCGCAGTGTCTGTGATAATGCGATATGATTCAATATTTGATGATACCGCAGTGTCTGTGATAATGCGATACGATTCGATATTTGACGATACCGCAGTGTCTGTGATAATATGATACGATTCGATATTTGACGATACCGCAGTGTCTGTGATAATGCAATACGATTCGATATTTGATTAATTCCGCATTGTCTGTGATAATGCGATACGATTCGATATTTGACGATACTGCAGTGTCTGTGGTAACGCGATACGATATGATATTTGATGATACTGCAGTGTCTGTGATGATACGATACGATTTGATATTTGACGACACTGTAGTGTCTGTGATGAAACGATACGATTCGATATGACGATACTGCAGTGTCTGTGATGATACGATGCGAGTCGATATTTAACGATACCTTAGTGTCTGTGATGATACGATACGATTTGATATTTGACGATACCGCAGTCTCTGTGATGAAACGATACGATTCGATATGACGATACCGCAGTGTCTGTGATGATACGATACAATTCGATATGACAATATCGCAGTGTCTGTGATGATACGATGCAATTCGATATTTAACGATACCACAGTGTCTGTGATGATACGATACGATTCAATATTCGACGATACTGCAGTGTTTGTGATGATATGATACGATTCGATATTGGACAATACCGCAGTGTTTGTGATGATACGATACGATATGATATTTGACGATACTGCAGTGTTTCTGATGATACGATGCGATTCAATATTTGACGATATTGCAGTGTTTGTGATGATATGATACGATACAATATTCGACGATATTGCAGTGTTTGTGATGATACGATACGATTCGATATTCGACAATACCGCAGTGTCTGTGATAATGCGATACGATTTGATATTTGATGATACCGCAGTGTCTGTGATGATATGATAGAATTCGATATTTGACGATACTGCAGTGTCTGTGATACGATAGGATATGATATTTGACGATACCACAGTGTCTGTGATAATGCGATACGATATGATATTTGACGATACCGCAGTGTCTGTGATAATGTGATATGATATGATATTTGATGATACCGCAGTGTCTGTGATGATACGATACGATTTAATATTAGACGATACCGCAGTGTCTGTGATAATGCGATACGATTTGATATTTGATGATACCGCAGTGTCTGTGATGATACGATATGATATTTGACGATACCGCAGTGTCTGTGATGATATGATACAATTCGATATTTGACGATACTGCAGTGTCTGTGATGATACGATAGGATATGATATTTGACGATACCGCAGTGTCTGTGATAATGCGATACGATATGATATTTGACGATACCGCAGTGTCTGTGATAATGTGATACGATATGATATTTGATGATGCCGCAGTGTCTGTGATGATACGATACGATTTGATATTTGACTATACTGCAGTGTCTGTGATAATGTGATACGAAATGATATTTGATGATACCGCAGTGTCTGTGACGATACGATACGATTTGATATTTGACGATACCACAGTGTCTGTGATAATACGATACGATATGATATTTGATGATACCGCAGTGTCTGTGATGATACGATATGATTCGATATTTGATGATACCGCGGTGTCTGTGATAATGCGATGCGATTTGATATTTGATGATACCGCAGTGTCTGTGATGATACGATATGATTCGATATTTGATGATACCGCAGTGTCTGTGATAATGCGATACGATTTGATATTTGATGATACCGCAGTGTCTGTGATTATACGATATGATATTTGACGATACCGCAGTGTCTGTGATAATGCGATACTATATGATATTTGACGATACCACAGTGTCTGTGATGATATGATACGATATGATATTTGATGATACCGCAGTGTCTGTGATAATGCGATACGATATGATATTTGATCCCGCAGTGTCTGTGATGATACGATACGATTCGATATTTGATGATACCGCAGTATCTGTTATAATGCGATACGATTTGATATTTGATGATACCGCAGTGTCTGTGATAATGCTATACGATTTGATATTTGATCATACCGCAGTGTCTGTGATAATGCTATACGATTTGATATTTGATCATACCGCAGTGTCTGTGATAATGCGATACGATATGATATTTGACGATACTGCAGTGTCTGTGATGATACGATACGATATGATATTTGATGATACCGCAGTGTCTGTGACGATACGATACGATTCGATATTTGACGATACCGCAGTGTCTGTGATGATACGATACGATTCGATATTTGATGATACCGCAGTGTCTGTGATGATATGTTACGATTGGATATTTGACGATACAGCAGTGTCTGTGATGATACGATACGATATGATATTTGACGATACCGCAATGTTTGTGATGATACAATGTGATTCGATATTTGACGATACCGTAGTGTCTCTGATGATACGATACGATTCGATATTTGACGATACCACAGTGTCTTTGATGATACGATACGATTCGATATTTCATGATACCACTGTATCTGGTAACTGGGGTTATATCCTTGAGTTTATTACCGCAAGGAAATACCTAGACACGAGCTCTTTTTATATATCTTTCAATTCAAGCTGATTTTCGTTTAGAAGTCACAGATTCCAAACTTATGTTTGATGTCGAGGTTTATACGCACTATAAGATTTGGAATACTTTGCTACTCAGTGTGCTTGGCTTGGCTGCAGAAAGCAATGCCACAGCTCCCGCCTTTATCCTTCCGTCCTGATAATTCACTACCTGCAGCTGCATCCCACTAGAGGCTGCTGTTGCCAATTACAATCTCCAAGGCAACATAAGGGTCAGCGTGCATGCAACGAGCTCTGCGCTGCTCTAACACATCAAGGCTTTTAACCAGGTTTCCATCACAACTATGGTCTTTAGCTCTTTCCCCAGAGTCTCAGTTCCACAGTCATCATCAGCTGGCAGAGCAAACACAACTTTAAACCGTCTCCATAGCACATAGTGATGATCAGTACGTTATGGAGCTTTTATAGAAAAGTAGAGGAAAGTGCATTTCTCTTTCTCTTTCTGAGATAAGAAAAAAAAAAAACAACAACCCACACTGACCTGTGTTTCCTTCAGGCATAATCCGGACAGCTTTAGGGCCCTCGGACATGGACAGAGAGCAGAGGGAGCATTACCAGGTAGTGATCGAAGCCAAGGACATGGCAGGCCAGAGAGGAGGCTTAACAGGCTCCACTACAGTCAACATCACGCTGACTGATGTAAACGACAATCCTCCTCAGTTTGCACAGAGTAAGGCTGCTGCACGCACTACAACACACACTGTGAAGATGAAACTCTCAACACACCGCTCGCTGCTGTTTGCTCAGGATTTGGCTCATGAATTTTTGGTCTGTGTGCACTGGATGATGGAGAATAACTCATCAGCGTGCTTCAGCAAAGTAATACAAATCAAACAGCCCTATCAGGGGTGGACAAATCATAAATTTATCACCGGGAGAGGAGAAGTACAAATCTAACAAGGCTGAAAAGTTATAGCTAGCACCTAATGTAGTAACACATGTTGTATGGACAAATCGGTACTAATACAGACTTTTGAGGATTCCTACCATAAATTTGTTTGTTTCTCTAACAGCATGGCTCTGACAGCCATACTGTATAAACCCCGTCATTGGAATACATTATCGTTTCTATAATAACGACTCATTCACAGGCAGATCGAAGTCTATTTTTTAAAGTGCTGTTCTTTAATCAAGGAAAACCTGTAATCCTTGACAGGGCTCGAAATTCGTGGTGGTCCGGTCGCCTGAGGTGACTTAATTTTTCATTTGGCGAGTAATTCCTGTCACTAGTTGAAAATAAAGATATATGAAGCGAAGATTCAGACACACCGTCAACTAAAGCCGCCACATATTAAGCGTGTGCCG
>JAPEKN010000016.1:5926328-5937175 GCA_028877435.1 Cathorops dasycephalus
GTCCTTGGGTTTCTTGAAAGGTGCTATATAAATTTAAATTATTATTATTATTATTATTATTATTATTATTATTATTATTATTATTATCAGAGTTGCATTTTCTTATTTAGTTACTTTTGATTCAAGGATCTCACGGATTGACGAGGCCTCACCGTTTTTTTTTTTTTTTTGACGCACCACATAATAGAACTACCTTATAAAAGAGGAAATAAATAATCATGATCACTTCCTGTTACCTTTTCTGTGACCTTTACGAAAAGTTCAGCAGTCTTTTTCGACTCTGGGATGTTTGTGTGGTTTGCAAGATGAGTATTCTCCTAAAAGTCTCGCCGTTCTTCGAGCCCCCATCCTTCTGCTACATGAGCAATGTGTAAACGCAGTTAGGGGTTATCAGTAACCTCCCCTTTCCACTTCGCTTCCACAGATAGCACCATTCCCCAGTCCTCCCCAGAGAACTTGTGCAAAACAAACAGGGAAGCGATCCCAACAGATATCAATCTGTCAGCACAGCCCCGCCGCCAGGAAGTTCAAGTAGTCAATGGAGCATTTTTTTGTCCCTACTTTACTCTCTCTTTGCCTCTCTTTTAAAGTGCCAAATAAATTATGGAGTTGCGCCAAAGATCTGTCTGCACTTCCCTTGTGTACGCATGTGTGTGAAGGAGAGGTTACTGAATGGAGGTTCTCAAAAATCGGCTTGGCTGAAGCATCAATTTACTCCAGAAAGCTGAAGAAGCTTAGTGAACCATGGAGTAAGACAGCTCAAGCTTGTCTAAATCAATCCCATGTGGGAGGCCCTGCCAGTCATCTCGGCCCATTCCATTATACTGAGTCATATTTGCAGTGGCTATAAGCCTGTTCATGCTATGACTCTGTCTGGTTTGAGAGACACCAAAAGATAAGACGACTGCTCTTACTTTCGCAGGTAGGAGAGCTTAGGTGTTAGCGGTGGGTCAGAAAGTCTAATTATAGACTGCTTTGTGTATGTGCATGGGACTCAAGGGGGATAACCCAGGCTCCCATACCCTAAGGGTATGCGCATGACCCAGGGGAGCGGAGTCACCAAGACTGCTCCGTTCCCGCCACACCTGAGTATTGTCTCCTTCCTCCTCTACGTCTCTCTCTTGCACACGTACTTGCACGCTCTCGCTCTCGCTCTGTCGTTCTTTCACTCTCTGTCTTCTACGAAACAAAAGGTTTTGCTTTGAAACTTTTATTGCTGGTTGAGCAATAGCAGATCGAGCGTGTCGGGTGAGCTTTCATGTTGAAAACGTGTCTAAAGAAAGATGACAGCCAATCTCATCATCCTCTGTGTAATTACGGTCAACTTTACTATGCCTAAACGGAAACATTACCAGAAGGAAAAAAAAAAAAACCAAACAGTCTCAAGGAATTCTGTTCTGAGAGGAGATTAAAGGGAGAAGAGCATGTACTGTTGGTATGATAATGACAGACTCGGACCAAGTCAACACGCTTCCTCTTGGTTCGTTCGTTCTGAAGTAAGTTGGGACAGGAAAATATCCCCCCCAGGACCGACATAACCATCATTATAGTGTATTAAGGCCGTTTTTTTTGGTTCTACTTACTGAGTTCTTGCATCATGAGATCTCCTGAAGGAGGGTAGTGGAGACGGTGTGCGAAGTCAGTGCAGTACCACACCAGCAGCTCTTGGTCAGCAGGGATGGCCTTCACCGTGTAGAAGTAGATGCTCATGCCGTTCTGGCAAGCGGCCAGGTTCTGCTCGTGCTGCGAGTGGGCTGGATTCACGTAGCGCATCCAGTTACTCTTCTCCTCATCCAGGCCATCTACAAAGTGATGGAAGTCTCCTTGGGCATAAATCTGAGGAAAAGCAAGGTTTTAGTGATTCAACATGAACGATCGGTAACGATTATTTTATCTCGCATCATCTTTACTCAGTTCTCCACTGTGCTTGCCCTTGAGACGAACAGACAGACAAGTGGGAGACACTAAAGCTGCAATCTCTTATAAAAGCCACATGGCTGACTCAGTAAGCACACCCCCACCAATACTCACACTCTCATATTGAATCTGCATGTCTTCTCTCACTCATACACACTCGCAGATACACACACACCCTCGCTTGCACTCTCAGGCTTATGAAGTGGAACAGATTGTTTTGGGGTAGTTCTAAGGTTGGAGTCTTGTTCGTGCTAACTTCACCATTTCCAGGAACCCTTGACATCACTAGCAAGGCTTCCCTCGGTGGCACCGATGTTATGCTTCTGCTAGACATTTTACGGTACCGTCCCACCCCCTCCACACACACCGCCCTCTTGTCAAGCAATACTTCGATCTCCAGTAATGTAGGAAAAATATCAGTGTTTGTTCGCAGGTAAAGACTCACATCTTTCCACAAGGGGATCTCAAGACCAAAAAAAAACAATTCTGAGCAAAAAAAAATTACGGTCATGGTTTGGATCGCGCTACGATTACTCGACACTTTCGCCATGACGACATCTGTTTGCAACAGCTGAAAGCCACAGGCAGGGAAGAGTGCGCGAGTACACATCAGGCCTTACTGGCAGCGGCTTGGTGACAACCTGATGTGACAGCTTTAACGCTAGCGGTTTCAAACAGCCAAACTTTGTGGTCCAGCAGAGTGGCATCTTCCCGTGTCGATGTGCCAAGTCATTCGCCCTTTCTTGACGTTCAGAAATGGCACAGTCAAAACAAGATCACACAAGACGAAATAAATCTTCACTCTCTCACTCAGCCAGAGCCGCTGACGCAAGCGGTGGTTCTCAAAACACTACACTCTAACTCAGCATTTTTTTTTGGTAAGCATGCTCTGCTGTCACATAAGCCGTGCACCCGTCATGCCACGCAGGAAGTAAGTCAGTGGAACAGGAAGTGACCTGTTCGCTTGTGTTTTTTTTCTCTCTTGTATTTCGTTTGCTCCCCCTTTACTGAAAGTGAAGCTTCTGAAAAAAAATTTAAAAAAAATAAAAAACAACTCACCCTCCAGAAGTACTTCCTGTTGGCGTCTTTGGGGACATTTTCTGCTGTGTAACTTTCTCCCACTAGAGGGCCAAAGCGAGTTCCTTTTGGTATGTATTCACGGCTGATGACACCGATCACCTTGTCGAGACAAAAAAAAATATATATATATATATATATGTCAGGAGATATAGAAGCCAACGATTTTATGACCCAACATTTAAATCATGTTATATAGTCGTCAAGAGCGATTTACGAGAAGGTTTACAAGGCATTTATGAGCTAGGATGACAACAATTAAAATAAATTCATGGACGAGATCCAAATCAAATGATCCAGGACTAAAGAAAGATGCTGTCAAAGTTGTATTGGTTTGGAAGAATTGTTTTTTTTTTTTTGACAGCTCTAGGAAGTCCGGGGTCAACAAGGTTCCGTCTTGACATCCATTTGAGAAAAAGATGTCTCGTTTGTCCTGTCTCACCTCTCATTAAGTGCCCAGACCCTCCCTCCTGTACTCATTACCAGGCCTCCTTCCTCACCACATCAAACACTACTACAACCCTCAAAGCATAAATCCACACCTACGATTACAGCTTGCGCTTCTTCCTTTGAGGTAAACGGAATAAAAAAAAAGCCCAAAGGAGGATGGAGTAGAACGTTGCTGTCTGGCCTTTTGGATTACAACAACCAGACGTCAATCTAATCTCCTCGACCGAGATCCGCTCTTCGACTGCCCTTCTACCTCCCCCGCCACCTTTCTTCCATATACACCCCGAAACACAAACAGCCGTGTGGATAAAGCAGAAGGAAATCCCCTCACATTTCTCGAGTAGCAGTTCAGTAGGGAGATTAGGTCGTCTTTTTGATAACTCATTAACAGAGATTTAGCTTGGCTCCTGAGCTTCGCGCCAGCTCCCTCTCGACATTTTTTTTTGCCACACTTCCACCTTCTCTTTCATCCCCTCCCTCTATCGCTTTCTTTTCTCTCTTTGGCCCACCTGCTTTCATCAGAGCGTAAATGAATCTCTAAAGTGGGATCACTGGTATTTGGGTCTTGAGAAATATATATATATATAGTTGATCTGAAGACGGTGTTCAAAGGTTTCCTCGCTTCAAATCAAGGGGAAGTTTGCGCATCGTCACGACTACTGTCATCACTGTCTGTCCAAGATAACAGGTGATGGGAGATGGGAGTCATGCTGCTTACAGAGACATGTGACGTGACATAACGAGACACTCACGGTGGAGAAGCTCCCATTTTTCAAAGTGAAGATCACTTACAATTCTGTGATTAGTCTTAGACAGCCATCATAGACTGATCGCAAACATGATCGCCCTCACCTTGCCTGTTCCGTCTAATTTATTCTCAAGGCTGATAATTTGATATTTCTTGCATCGATATGAGCCATCGCACTAATAATAGGTACACTCCGAGATGGGTTTTTTTTGTTTTTTCTTAACAAGCAGATGGTGCATACAGTACTACGCATGAATCTTACACCACACTCTCAAACACCATGCTCCAGGCAATGAGTTCCTCAGTCTGTGAGTGCATGATGCAGCAGTGAGTCATTATAGCCGTACCTCTTTGGAATCAGGGGCATATCTGAATGCGAGGTTTCTCGGCAGTGAGGTCTGAGCGCGAGGCAGATCCGGTTTGTCCACACCGTCCCACGTGTGGTCCTTCACTATGTAGGTGCACTTCTCTTCAAACTCGGCTTCCGTCCACTTGGACATGTCGGCGTCTTCGACGGCCATCTTCGGATCCACCTGGTCGGCGGTGTTCGGGGCGCTCTCAGTGGTCAACATGACGGAGCTACGCTGAGAGGCGGCCTGAGAGGAAGACAGAACCCGACCCGACATGGGCAGAAATGGGAAAAGAATGAGTGGAAATTCATATTTGGGAATGGCGTGAAACTGATTTGAATTAAAATGGAAACGGAATAAGAAAAATACTGACAAAATCATGATCTGCTGGAATTCGGATCATATTCATTTCTAACAGGAAGCTGACACAATAGAAATGAAAAACAGAAAAATAAAATGCAAAGCTGGCTCAGAAAACAACTCCAACAACAATCCCATGCACTTCTTGACACACAATAATTATTGTCTCAATCTACATCAAGCCTCGGTCTTTTTTATACTCTGTCCGTGCTTTCCCATCACAGCAACTCCGTGGAAGAAAAAAAAAACCTCACAGACAGGGACGACAGAGGAAGGAAGTCGCGTCTGTGTCTGAATGGGGCTAAAATTGGAATCAGAGTTGTAAAGCGTCGGAGTCTGTAAAACATCCCAGGGAATAAGTGTTTGTGTGTGGAAGAACAAAAGAGGAAGAAGCACAATTTTTTTTTCCATAATGGGGCCACAGCAGCGCAAACAAGCTTCAAACGCTTCCCACCCAAGATAGTCCCACACGCAGGCTGAGCCGAGGCCCGGTCGCACTCGCCAGTGCCTGTTATGAAGATGCGTCAAAATCTATCATTTTCATTTTGTCTATTACACACGTATTGGATAATAATAATAATAATAATAATAATAATAATAATAATTCTGTTTCTATTTAATACAATTTCTAAATCCAAAGATTTCCCTGTAAAACTAATTTGAAAAATTTAAATAATTCAGTTCTCACATTTGTCAGGCGTCGAAATTATCTAATTTTCTATTTATACAGTCCTATTTCCATGAGTCAAAAGATAAAGACACAAAATCCTGCAAGCTGTCATTTAATTCTCTGTGTAGGACAGCTGCAAGATCAAAACTAATATTGAAACTGAGAAACCGAACACGAACAAACTGGGCAACCATATATATTTTTTCTATTTTCTTTTCTCTCTTTTTTTTTTTTTCCCTGACAATTAAATCCAAATTAAACTGAACCAAACTTAACTGAAAATTTGATCTAAAACTAAAGAATTTCTCTCTTTTTTCCTTCCTTCTCTCTCACTTTAAATTTGATTTCAGTTCCATGTTATGAACATTACAGGGCATTGAACTATAAAGTCAATCTTTTGCAATTTTTTCGGGTTTAAATTTCAAGAGCATTTGAAATGCCTACGCTTTTCCGTTTATACACCGTGGACACAACGACGGTACGTTCAACAATCTTTTCTCACACGAAAAGGTCACCGAGACAGTATCAATGAATAGAATCGATCACTTAGACAGTATCAATGAATAGAATCGATCACTTGGACAGTATCAATGAATAGAATCGATCACTTGGACAGTATCAATGAATAGAATTAAATTTTCGACTTGCAGTCCTGAAAAGGCTACGAAGAAAGACGTAAACTGTCCTAACTGGCATGCAAATTGGTGACAAAATAAATAAGCAAATCGAAGAATCAGAAAATATATACAGTATAAAGACCTATTAATTTTTGTGACGGTTAATTAAAAGAAATGTTTCCTACTGATCGAAACGCTTTCAGCAGAACATAATCTTTCAAAAGAACGCCAATAAACACCAACAGCGCCTTGATTTTTTTTTTCCACAAACCTCAACGCAAACAGAAATCAGCCAAGCAGTCTCGTCTCTCTCTCTCTCTCTCTCTCACTCACTCACCGACAGACTTTGGTTCCAGCCGCACATAGAGCCGTCTGATTTGTCCCCCGAGTGCGCTTGTGTGCGCGCGTGTGTGTGCGAGCGACAGAAAGAGAGTGTGTTCGTGGGACAGGTGCAGATCACCCTCGTTCCCTCTCTTGTCCAGCCGCTAGTCCAGATGGCGACTGTGTTCTCCTCTGAGTGTCTCGAGTTTGACTAACTGCCTGAGCATGTTTCTTTCTGACTTGTTGAAGCCCTCCTTGATAGCTCCTCCTTTTTCCTCCACCCTTACTCCCTCCCTCCTTACTTCCCTCTCTCTGTCTCTACTCCCTCTTTCACTCACTATTTCTCCACTCTCCAAGGGCATCACACAGACAGGAAAACTACTCTAGATTTGATATAATCCATTCACTCATTCTCAGTAAAAGTAAAGGAATGTCTTGGTCATATCTCCTGAGGGAGGTGAAATCAAGCAGCAGACACAAAGCTAATGAGAGATGGTCTTGTTTAAAAGGAGGAGGAGAAGGAGGGAGGTGTTGATCCCTCTTCCTCTGGCTCTCTTCCTGAGAAGGAAGGACATCCTGCGCCAGTGACTCAATAACCTGTTGCTGTTTACTAAGAGCGGAACTGCAGATTGATGGCTGTGTTTCTTCTCACACCTCCTCCTCCTCCTCCTCCTCCTCCTCCTCTTGCTGTTCCACAGCTTCTGGAATCTCTCTGATATCCCCTAGAGGGTGCTACATTCTGCCTCTTCGACACCCATCCAGTTTTATCAGAATGGAGATGGTCATGAGGTCCATAATCATAAAAGGGAACAATGTAACACTCTCCCTACAGTAAGTGAAGTGATTGAAGTGAAGCTTTGTACACAATCCTAACCATGGCTTCAGATGAAAGAGCTCAGATTCGTTTGAAAAAAAAAAAAAAAATCTGAGCAAAGTCCAAACAGCAGACAGAAAGGATCTCTGGTGGCCTGCGACTAGAAGACGGTCCCAAAGCTGTGCATGCTTTTTTGTTTAAAAGGAGAAAAAAAACCCTGGAAATCCCCTAGACTCCTCTTCCATCTATCCATCTGTGGGAGGAATAGCAGCGAAAAAGTAGAAGAAGAGGAGAAAACTGGCCTGGTTTGCAGCAAGAGAATGAGACACAGTTGGGCCTTGAACAAACTTAGATCCCAATACACACATACACAAGAACCCACCCAAGCTCTGCTGGTGACAAAGATCTGACCACATCATTCGCTCGTTCTCTGCCTCCTACTTCCTGGCAGCGGACGACCCATATGATCGAGGCCCTGCAGGCCCATCTCTTCCTCCAGCCTCGACCCGAATCTGGCCTCCAGCTGGGCCCTGACTCAATAACAAGCCGCAGAGGAGAAACAACAACAAAGCTCTGAGATTTTTGAGCGAAAAACGAGCGCTTCCTTTTGAAATTGCCATGTGGTCTGGGACTCAGCGACTGGGAACAATCTGGCAAGGAGTGGCGTTTGCGTTTTCCACCATTATCGTCATCACCAACTCCTACCGCCATTTGGTATACCTTTCTCTCTCTCTCTCTCTCTCTCTCTCTCTCTCTCTCTCTCTCTCTTTGCCCATGTCATAAAGGAAAGAGTAGGCTGGGGGTGAGGGAGGGGTCTCTCGGCTCTGAAGTCAAATTCAAATGGAGGCTTTTTGGTTTCTGTAGTGGGTTTTAATGTGGCCTACATGCCTGTGAGGGAAGAAAGGAGCCAAACAAAAGCGACAGAAGGACTTCCAGCGGCTTTGTTAGTTTTGCAGAGGGTCGCTATCAAACCCACTGCTGGGCTTTGGCTGTAAGGCTCCACGCACAGGTGAGAGAGTGAAAAAGAGGCACATTGAAGTGATGGATTGGTGTGTCAGCTTTGGATTGAAAGGTATCAGTACAATCTATTTGCCGGTGGGCATTTTCGAGGCAAACCACATCCCATCTGTGTCTTCTGATCTTCATTAAAAACAAAAAAAGTGCTCATTTGACTCTTTTCATTCAAATATCTCAACTGGATTATTTGCATGTATATTTCAAACCAACCTCCCTGTAAGCAAACAGTCCCCAACGCACCCAGACCACACACCCTTCCTTTTCCAAACGCATTTACAACTGTACGTTATCTCAAAGAAGATTTTTTGCTGAGATGTTTTCGAACAGATGTGTCGGGCCACTCAAGTTTAAGACGCTTCCGTTCCCTATATTAGCCCAGGATGAGTTTGGAGGTGGTGGATCTGGAACAGGGGGTGTTTAAATCCAACCTGAATTTTCTTGTGTGTGTGTTCGTGAGTGGATAAGTGGGGGGAAATGGCCATTGTTCTGGGGAAGTTAATCCACAATGGTAGCGTAATGTCTGTGTACGTTTAGCTTCACACATGCCTTGTGTGAGGACAGCTACCCCCTGGAACCCAACCCCCCACTTTCTGTCATCATTTGGAGGACTAAAGCCCCAGCCTTGATGATAATCCTGCCAATCCATGCCCGCCATCTGGGGACACTGTCCAGCTCAGCGATGGACCTGACATATGCTTGTTTTGTCCAGTTTTCTTCTCTCATTCAGTTCTCTTGCTGGTGTGCTACACCTAATCCAGTCACTTTTGCTCATATCTTCTCTATGACCTTTAGATGTTTATGCAGTGTTCGTTGCACATGTTCTTGAAGGGAATTGCTGTCCATCTTGTACATTTTGGTCAAACCATAACCCTTTTAAGAGGAAGCCATGGCCTAATGGTTAGAGAAGCAACTTTGGGACCAAAAGGTTGCTGGTTCAAGTCCCTGGACCAGCAGGACTGGCTGAAGTGCCCTTGAGTAAGGCACCTAACCCCAACTGCTCCAGCAAGAGTGGTGGCGTACCTTGTGTCTGACTAGCTAAAGAAAAGCTGATGATGTGGTCATCAGTTTGGTTGGTGCCCAACTGAAGTGATAACCCTTTGGTATTAGGGTCATTTTTTTCGCAAAAGTTGATGTTCCTTGACTTTTCCTCAAGACTAAACATGATGCTGAACTACCAAGCACAAGAGAGGCGCTTCTTACAAATACTGTACGTTCTATACTTTATGATCTTATCCTCGCGTTTCAGTCATGTGATTTTTCTGTTTTGGTTGCCCGGTGTGAGTGACGTGAAAGATGGCTAATTTTTGCTTTTGATAATGTTGATAATGAAAGCACTACTTGCTGCCGAGATAAGCTTCTCAGTAGTAGCTAGCTAACGTAGCTACGAGGCAACATAACCAGGAGGAACTGTTACATTTAGTCAAACGAATTAGGGCAGTTGATTAGTATAATTATTATAAATAAAAATTAACCTTCCTTCCCTTATTTGGACCTCAAAATGGCCGCAATTATAGGTCATGATATCACGTAAGCCACAAAAAAAGCATGATTGAATGAAAGATACAGCCCAGACCGAATAATATAAGGACAGGACTCGACTCATTAGCTTTATCATCACAGAGGAAATCTAAAATTAGAGGCTGATGCACTGTTTTGTCAGAAGATGGGCCTTGACGCAACAGCTCCCAATAAGCCATTTCCTGATCCAGTAAACAGACCGGAGTATGCGGTTGGACACTCAGACTTTAGTGTACAGGGATTCAGAACAGTTACTCTGCGTGTAAAATGAACACAAGGGACAGAAGTGCTACCTGACATCTGTGTCAAACCAGTTTGCTATACGCTGCATATATCTTTATATATATCTAAAAGTAATCAAGTGTACCTTTAGATCCTGTTTCTTCATGGTTCATAAGACACAGAATTGAACCTACTTTTTTTTTTATTTTGGAAAATAGCCTCCTTTTATTTACATTATACTGTATTATATCACTTGTCCAGGGTGTACCCCGCCTCTCACCCATAGTCAGCTGGGATAGGATAGGCTCCAGCTCGCCTGCGACCCTGTAGAACAGGAGAAGCAGCTACAGATAATGGATGGATGGATGGATTATATCATTATATCAAACCTTGAAATCATGCCTTCATAAAATAATAAGTGCCCCCAAGAGCCTACTGCACTGTCAGAAATAAGGGTACAGTAGGAGTCCATTTCCGTCCCCCAAGGTCCCATTTACACTAACGTAATGAACCCTGGGGCTCACTGGACGTCAAGGTGTACCTTTTGAGGGCCAAAAAGGTTCATATATGTTCCCAAGCAGTATAAGTACCTTAGAAGTTACAAACCACTGGATTTAAATATACACTATATTGCCAAAAGTTTGTGGTCACCTGACCATTACACTCATACATGCTTCTGAACATCCCAGTTCAGATTAATTCCCCTTCTTTGCTGTTTTAATAGCATCCACTCATCTGGGAAGGCTTTCCACTAGATTCTGGGGAG
>JAPEKN010000016.1:14060721-14080911 GCA_028877435.1 Cathorops dasycephalus
GAGCAGGCATATTCACCAAAATCCACGAGTCAGACGCAAAAATATTCCCTTGCAAAGCACTGGTGAACAACGAGAAGTTGAGAAAATGTCTGTCAGCGGTTCTGCATCTGACATTATATCCACCTTCTTCCTTGGCTGTGGGTTGGCTTGCCATGACATCGATTTATCTGCGTGGCAGGCCATTCAAAACCATGTTTGTTTCTATTCTGTTGCGCAATGTGTGAAGTAAATCTGTCATTTTATTCAACTCAGTATGGCTGAAATTAACAAATTAATGTTTTTTGCTGTCAGGTGCACTTTAAAGCCAAGCAATACATTTTTATAGGTTAGTAAGAAATGATCATTATTCTGTCCACATTCACTGGATATGAGCAATCGCATACTTCGATTGGCTCCTCTACTACTAGGCTATCAGCTCATATACCATGAGTAGAGAAAAAAAATGGCAGCACGTATTACTGAACCAACCGAGGACAAAATAAAAACTACTCGAAAACAAAACCTGAAAAAAGCAACAAAATATGGAATGAACATATTTGATGGTAAGAACATACATTTTTCACAAATTGCTACTGTCATTTCGCTTATTTGTTTACATTGTAAGCGGAAATTTTTTGTCGGAAGTTTTGTACAAAGTTTTTATTTATCGAATTTGCAAAAAATAAAAATGCTCTGTTTCTGCTGTCATGACCTGGCTCAAGTGCCATGACAAAAAGCAAGGATGTAGTATTAAAGCAAAAATAACATTTATTCTAACAAAATAACACCAATATAGACAGGCAACAAAACAGTGAGCATCAGTAAAGTGAGGTGCATCTGTAGTGAAGCAAGAGAACGATCACCTTATCCTACCTTGAACCCAGGTCTACAGGGTGCCATACCTGCACCCTGACCACAACACCAAAGAGCCAGGCTTGTTGGTATAGTAGTCAGAGCACATACTCAACTGTAGTGACTCAGTGCTACGCACCTCGTCGACTATCAGCCAGGCTTGTACACTGTAAAAAAGAACCTGTAAGATCTACTCAATAAAATTAAGGCAACAGTTTCCACAGCCTTGAATAGAGTATTATTTACCCCTACATATTCAGTAAATAGTAACCAATTCCAGTAGTTCTGATATACTGACCACGTCAAGGTAATAATTACTGACAAAAATTGGGTAACATTTACTCATTTCATTACTGTACATTACTGATAAAATGGGGTAACATTTACTCATTTCGTGTAGCTTTTTTATCACTTATTACTGATAAAAATGGGGTAACATTTACTCATTTCATGTAGCTTTTCATTAACACTTATTACTGATAAAAATGGGGTAACATTTATTCATTTCATGTAGCTTTTTATTAACACTTATTACTGATAAAAATGGGGTAACATTTACTCATTCCATTTACCCTTTCAGTATTACCATTTTTTTTAATTCTTAATTATTCTGATTACTTTGTTGTTGTGTTATTCCCATAATTAATTCATGCCGTTTCCACCACTGTTTCATTGAATTTTTAAACTCAGTAACACTTGTGGTGCAAAATGTAATAAAGTACTTACCTCTGCTATTAACAAACCATATCTTAACAGAATGACATAATATAACAGACACAAAAGAAAATCAACTGTAATTCAGTATTTTTATTAACAAACCAGACAGCAAGCTGCCTCACAACACTGCAAAGCATAGAGCTACACAACAGTATGTAATACAAAATGGACATATACTTGAGTGAAACTAGTGCTCCAAACTAGACACTACAAGAAGCAACTTTTTTCTGTCGCTAAAAAAAGCATGCATTCCACATCTCTTGAGAAATAAGGCACTTTAAGTGGCACTGGCCATGTAGCAGAGTGGCGTGATGCCGAGGTTTTCCCTAATGCTTAAGATGACCAAGCTTTGTGTACAAGACACTAGATACTGCCTGCCAGTATTAGTGCATCTTGCGCGCTACAAGAAGCATCAGGGAAGACCTCACTAATATCTAAACTAATACGCACGTTAGTAGCTTAACCTGAGTAAATGCAGTTCAGTGTAACAGTTTGCTCCTGAGTGTAGAGAATTCAGCAACATATATTTCTCAAGAGATATGGAATACATGCTTTTTTTTTGCTTGACAAAACAACTTTTAATGGCACTGGCCATGTAGCATAATGTGATGGCGAGGTATTCCCTAATGCTTAAGATAACCAAGCTTTGTGTACAAGACACTATTTACTGCCAACAATACCCACACTTAAACAGTGTCCTAGACCTACAGAGCATTGATGCATCAGAAAGTTCTTAAGATTTAAGTTGTGAAAAAGGAAACTCCACTTTAAATGACACTGGCCATATAGTTATAGGCATGATGGTGGCAGTTTTAGTGCAGCTTGGTCATCTGAAGCCTCAGGGAATATCTCACTAACATCTAAACTTGTGATTATAGAACTTATTTAAGCTAAAAGAGAGGATTTCAAAAAAACTCTGCACAACTGTTTAAGACACTTTACAGTAGTTTTCACACAATTCAGAGATCCCAGCTATTGTTTCAGAAATATATACTGAAGACAAGATGATGCATCAATGTTCTGAGTCTAGGCCACGTTTTCACTCATACAGAAACCAAGACATTCATACAGTAAATTGGAAATGGAAAGAACTATCTATATCTCCCATGCAGCAATCACTGAGCATTGCATGGTCAACAACGGACTTGCAGGTTTAGTCAATGACAACACAAGCTGTGCGTATGTGGGTGGGCATGCACACGCCAATGTGGAGAGAGGAACAATGAGAGCCCCCCCCGTAAACTGCAGACAGAGGTTAAGTCAAGACTGAGTCAAAAATATAAAAATGAAAGTGTGCTTTAATGTGTGCACACGTTAGTAGCTTAACCTGAGTAAACGTGGTTCTGATGCAATACACTTTTAAAGTTGTGAAAAAGGAACCTCCACTTTAAATGGCTCTCACGATGTAGTTATAGGCATGATGTTGGCAGCATTGGTGTATCTAGCAGACTGTGGAGAGAGGAACAATGAGAGCAGCCCCCTTCAGAAATGTATACTGCAGGCAGAGGTCAAGTCAAGACTGAGTCAAAAAGATAAAAAAAGGAAAAAAGTGCTTTGATGTGCGCACACATTAGTAGCTAACCTGAGTTAAAGCAGTTCTGATGCATCAATGCTCTGTAGGTCTAGGACGCTGTTTAAGTTGTAAAAAAGTAAGCCCCACTTTAAATAACACTGGCCATGTAGTTATAGGAATGATGTTGTCAGTATTAGTGCATCTTGGAAACGAAAAGAAACTTGGTCATCTAAAGCCTCAGGGAATATCTCACTAACACCTAAACTCGTGGTTATTTCAGCTAACAGAGAAAAACAGTACTCTTAAAACTTTCCAGTCAACTCAGACTGTTTTTTGCTCTTCTGACTTTTAGACAAATACATACCAAACATTTCACAATCACATCCTTGAAACATACAAGACACTGCGTCAACAACTGCTTGAGACCTTGAACATATTCAGCAGTTTTCACTTCACAGTAATTTTTACACAAATTCAGACAACGATCTCTGCTATTGTTTCAGAAATGTATTCTGCAGAAAGAGGTCAAGTCAAGACTGAACCAAAAAGATAAAAAGGAAAAAAGTTGCAGTTCAGTCTATCAGTTTGCTTCGGAGTGTAGAGACCATTTTCAACAACAGGAAATCGGAAATGGAAAGAACTGTCTACATCTCCCATGCAGCCATCACTGAGCCTTGTTTGGACTTTCAGGTTAAGTCAATGACAACGCAAGTTATATTGGTGGGCATGCACACGTCAATATAGAAAGAGAGGAAAAACAAACAAAACCCCCCCCCAAAAAAACTCACAATTGCTTGACGCCGTGTACATATTCAGCAGCTTTCCCTTCACAGGATCAGGAACAGATCTCAGTTTTTGTTTAAAAAAAATGAATACTACAGACAGAAGTTGCGTCAAAACTAAAAAAAAAAGCTTGGATGTGCGCACACGGTAGTAGCTTAAGGTGAGTAAAAGCAGTTTACTCCAATAGTTTGGCTCGAAGTGTAGAGACCCTTTTCCGAAACATGGCTTTGTCGAGCTCCAAAAAAATCTTCTGAAATACCTCAAAAGTATACTTCAGCTTTTTAGGATACTCGAGATTCAAAGCGTAGATCAGACCCATAAGTAAGGCACATGCTTTCGTTCGGTTTCCACAGCCGTTGAGGACCTTGATGCCTTCGATTACGATGACCACATCGTCTAGGTCCTCCATTGTTGGCGAACTGCGAAGGACAAGCAGCTTCATTGGCTGGTCCATGTAGTTCTCATCATCACTCTACATGTAAAAAAAAGACAATGAAACAAATTATAACATAGCAAAAACACTAATGACAACTCCACGGTTGTATTACACTTCACCCCAAACAATTTTCTTTAAGAATAAATTGTTTACCGATTTCTCTGTCTGAAAAGATGCTGCCTCAGACCATCATATCTTCTTTGCACAGATCCCATGTTATAACCTTATTGCCATTAATATCACAATGGCCAAGTCTCAATCTGTTATTTATGGTCCTCAGTAATGTCATAATGTTTTTAGGATGTAGTTGAGTCTTTCCAGCAAAGTGTGAACAGGCCCACCGGCCAGCCCATCTACACAAAACGGCTACTGAACCATGTCACATGCATACAAGACAAACACAAACAAACACATTACACACCTGGCAGTCCTGGAAAAGCTCACATGGATCTTCTCCCAAGTACTCTATCAGACCGCACAGCACTGCATCCCTTTTTTTCTCGACACTCTGGTGCTGTAAGGAAATGTATGTTGTTGAGAGTTTCAAAAGGGAGCTTTTGCATTTTTTGTGAAATCATGTTATTGAAGCTAGAGGCTCACATGACTCAAATTCCCCATCATGCTCTGTGACTAGGGACAATCACAGTAAACTCAAGTACGCCATTAGTCAGCCACGCTCACTTCATGCACCGACCAGGTGACATGTCACATGGTGCCAAACTATCGCGGGGATGAATGCGACTGCAGACGGACCTTGCAACCCCCGCAGTTGCTTATCCCCGTTGATGCTCGTCTACAGACCACCTCAGAGGTCACGCGGCCATTAACTGGTTGACCAACAAGTCACTCACATGTGCATATGCACCTTGCCTCACACCTAGGGTGACCATCTGTCCGGACTTCGGCTGGACGACCCCGCCCCTTAACTATCCAACCTACCCGCCTCCGTAGAGAAAACAATCAAGTTGGCATTCTAAACAGTAGGCGGAAATAAGCGCGCAGCCCTGCCATCTTACCTCGGACTAACCCAGCTGCCAACAACAGATTTACTTGTAAAACAAGATGTTTTGGGAAAGATTTTAGCATTTCATTACACCTACCTCCTCACTCCGATAAAGGAGTCATCAGCACCACTAACTTAACGTTGTCAGAGACGTTACGATAGACCGTTGTAGTTTGTATTTCATCAATATTTTATACAATATTGGGTAGTCATGCATATAATAGCCTACAATTTATTTGATTGATTTTACTCAAAGTTAAGGTCAGTAGTGTGTTTATCAGCGGTGCTTTAAACTAAAGAACTGCTTCTGTCAGTTTTTTCCTGCAGACGCTTGGATAACCATAGCACCAACACGAGCTGAAAATAGACAGAGAGCGCCCGTGCAGAAAGACGCTTTCTGTCCAGGTTGCAAAGTTATGATAGCCCTCGTTGTAAGTAAATATTTAGTGGACAAACTTAATTGCACTATGCGTTGCCACCAGTGAAGGAAAAAAATAAGAGACAGGCAGTAGTAGACAATAGCTACCTTAATTAACTTTCATACAGTCAGTTAATACTACACATACGGTACTACGCTATGGACCGCAAATAACACAAATAGCATGCAGATTTCCCCGACATAAGGCTACAGCAATACAGTTACTTTGCTGCGCGAAGTCTGGAGTAAAATCTGCAGTAACATGGCGGCTGTCAGTCCAGTTTTTGTCAATGACGTTGCCTCGCATCTCAAGGCCATAAGCACAAGGCGTGGACGGGAGGAAAGACAATCAGAGGGACACACGGACGTCGTAAACAGGTCGTAAAACGGACCGATGGCCACCCTACTCACACCCCTACTCAAGTTTGCACTTCCGCTCCCCACTTCAGCTCCTCCTCTCCACCCACACCTCACACGTGGTGTGTTAGTAGATCAAACTGGTGCGAGTTCAGGTTCTTGTGGCCGACTTTAAATGCGTTGTGTTTAATACCACCCACATCGTGACAACAAGTTCTCGCTCACGTGGTGTTGCCACATCAACCGTTGCCAACAAACTTATCTGAGGCTAGTCTATCTGCTACAAGCCAGCAATGTGGCAACCCAGAGGAACACCCTCCTCCCCCACTCTGTGCCAAAAAAGTCACAGGGGCCTGCCTTCTAGCAGTTAGCCGCTAAGGTTAACCTTAAGAACATTCCAAACACCCTGTAGAACTCTTCTCTGGAAGTACAACGGTAGACAATCCAGAACTAGCCATGGACAGAGGATCCTCGGAACGACAGCAAGAATGGAATTCTAACCAACAGGTTTCCAGCACATCCTGCACTAATACAGGAACCATGAACAACCTCAAGTTGATAAGTCCACTTCCAAGCGCACGCTGAGAGAGGGTGACGCGGTGATGACTCTACTAAACCTCTTTTCAAGTCAAACCACTCCGTTCAAGGAACCTTTCCATCCATCCCAAGAAACCAAAACAGAGTGCTTGAATCACCTCCATTAAGGAAATAGGCAAGGATTGGGCGTGGTATAGTTACAAGGACTATTTAATCATAGGTCTGATTTATGTCGTACAACCTACATGAAAATGGTACCATGCATCAATCCCAACATTTTGGTACCAGGCACGAGGACTGGTCAATGACCAACAATGTAAGCATTTATACCTCATCAACAACTCTCAAGTAAGGATGCAGTCTTAACCCAGCTGTCCCTCCTCTGTTACGCATCAGGGTCAGCAGTCGGGGGGTATGTTGATCAAGATGCCGAATGAATTCCTCCTCAAGGCGAGTGGTGGTGACCCTTCTAAACTCCTCTTTTATCTAAAAAATATGGCGTATAAAAACAAGACATGCATTTAAGTTAACAAAAGTCAACAGAATAATTTCCCCATAGCTGCAGTATTGTCCAATAGTAAAAACATATTTCAGTCATTCTGTAGAAAATATAAGCATTTCATGGTATAGCACAGCCTGACTGTAGGAGGGAGGAGAAAAAAGGTATGAACGGGACATTACAGAGCATAAAATGGCAACAGGACAAAAAAAACAAACACTTGAACAATAACAGCATGTCAGAACACAATGTAACAGCATTTACACCAACAAGGTGGTCAGACCATTTAGGGCTGGGGGAAACCCTGAAGCAAAATAGACCCCAGGCAATCTTACCTGAGTCTCATTAAAAAGTGCCGGCCATCTCTCCATGATTTCGCTCACAGGACTCTGGGCCACCACCACCTCTTGCCTCCGGATCGAAAACGTGTTGAACATCTTTTCACTTATGATGTTGGTGTTGTTGGTTTTTTGTACTTCTTGAATCAGTTGGATTCTCTCTTCCTCTAGTCTATGGTCATCAACTCCCACGGGATGTGGTGGGAGGTAGTTTACCTCGGCTTTCTTTGGTTTTTTTATGTTTTTTGCAGGTGCAGCATCTGCTGGGCGCTTTCTTTTTAACATGTTCACCTCCAATTCAGGGTATGATGCATATGATCGAGACTTCAGTTTTGAGCGGTAGTTATGCATTTTGTATTTTAGACGCTGTTGCCAACCATACATTCCTGTGAACGATCCCGGCTCTTTAAGGCAGGGAAATTTGGCAATTAAGGCTTCAGCCACGGAAACAATTTGGAGGTTGGAGGGGTAAGCCGTGTAATGAAATATAGTTTCTGCAAGGGTTTGCATAATTGCAGATTTAACACTTGCATCTTGGAATTGTTTTCCAGTGATGTGGTAGATCTTGTTTGCCTCTGCAAGGATATTTTCCACATCCCTCGAGAAATCAGGCACTTTAAATGGCACTGGCCAAGTAGTAGAGCGGCATGACGTTGGCAGTATTACTGTATCTTGCGAGCTACAAGACACTCCGTCATCTGAAGCCTCAGGGAAGACCTCACTAACATCTAAACGGTTAATAGAATTTTTTTCAGCTAACAGAGGGGACAGCCCTTCTGATGCGTCAATGCTGGTGAGGTTTAGGACTACTGTAGCCTCTTTTTTGACCACTTTAACAGTGGCCATGTCGCGCAGGTCTGAGGTGTTTGTCAGGCTGAACAATTGGTTGCCAAAATCTTGGTCTTCATATAGTAAGGAGATCTCCCCTTGTAAGTTAAAGGTATCAGCTATTACTGTAATGAGATCTTCCACTTTGTCTGGAAACCCATTTGGAAGAATTAATTTGTGTATGCTGTCATCTCCCAAGACGATCCGTAACCGAACAGACATATTTTACGTGTGTTGTAAAATGCTGTAGAGAGAAGAAAGAAGTTGATTGTTACAGGTTAGTACATACATTATACTCAAAAACATGTATTTGCGAGAGTGTGAGTTTAACTTGCATCACTCTGATGTACAAATGAAGTGTTTCAAGGACACCATTCGTCCATGGACGGTGTTGTAGGCAGCAAGGGGATATGTGTCGTTCAATTGTGCATGTTGAACAGTTTCGATCTCTCCTGTGGGCTGTACTGCAAAGCACCTCAGATGCTCATTGTACCACCCACTCAGCAATTTCAAAACAAAGACAGGACTGTCATGCACCAACATAATTTGAATTATTTCCCCAAAGTCAGGCAATCCTCCTGTGGATCCAAAGGGCAACAACATCCCCACACAATACTGAGTGCCCAAAACAGTAACCTTTTCTGTCATGTTCACAGCTACCATCCCAGGAAATTTAGCCGAAAAAGACTCTTTAATGCTGTCTTTTAGAACCTCCACTGCCACTTCAGTCTTTCTGGACACAAAGAGTGCTGGTCTCAAAGCAATAGTATTCTCCATGCTACACGCAATCATTGTTTGATGTTTTTTGGCCATGGTCAAGAGAATGTTTCTGAATGACCCGGTCTGCCTCACCAGCCGTTTAAAGAATCGGTGCTTTGCCTCGAATCGCATGGTCCATAGAGCCACGAGTGGTCCAAAAGCAGTTGTGAGTGACGGATAATGCTCAAGAAAGTGATGCTTCGGTTTCACTGTCTGGTTTGGAAATACATTCAAGTACCTGAAACGATGTTCGCTAATTTTACTTTCAAGGTATCCAATGCTTTCATTCGTGTGTACTGGACCCATGACGAGCTCGACAATGTCCTTCAAGGTCATCAAAACCAGCCATGCTGAATCATCATCAGGAATTCTGTCACCAATCATGAATGGTAACAGACGTAGCAAGCACCAATTTTCATGTGCATTGCCACCTACACTTTTGCGTGCTCCAAAATTAGCAGGAATCGGCTGTGGAGAGTTGACTTTATCATTCCACTGGTATGGAAACTGAAGAATGAAACCGTTTAATTCCTGGAGAGAGATGTATTTTTTCTTTATGAAAACATCAAGACACAGGGCTAGTTCCAAAGGAACCACTCCTTCCAGCAAGTCATGCAATGCATCAGGGGGATACCCTGACGTGACATGAAAGTATGTCAGTGTTTCAGAGATGGGACACTGACTCTTTACTCCGCAATGATGGGCATCTGCAGCATCAGACATTGCCGCTTGGACATGCAAAGCATAATTGGACTCTGTTCTTTGAGGAAACATTCCCTCTGCAACCTCATGACACTGAATGCTGGAGCGATCAGCAATGCAGAATCGGCAAAAGTGGGATGAAGAAAAGCTCTCAACAAATCCACCTAAAGAGTGAGCCCCAAGATTGTCAGCAGCAACTGCAAATACAGTGCCTTTCACTACTTTGCCAAGACTTGGCACAAAGACTCCAGAGTCCTCAAAGCATTTTAGATCCCTAAGTAGGGGTTCCAACACTCTTCTGTATCCATGTGTGCTGATATCCTTTGCTTTGCAAAGAATGGCAAGGTATATGGAGGACAAAGTAGACCGCAAGTAAGCAGGAATGTCTGCGAACACCCAGTACACCGCTGTAACTTTATGCTTTTTGCGGGACGTTCCCAAAGGGTTGCAGATCTCCAATTCATCAATATAAAGAATGAGAGAAATGGTAAGTTCCGTTCCACAGAGGAATCTGTTCTCCCTGAAACAGGAACCATCATGAAATGATCTGTACACAGAAGAAGCACCAACAGAAGGACCTCTATTCTCGAGCACAGTTTTCTGAATCTGTTTGTTGTTCAGCAGTTCAGACAACATTGGAAAAATCGGTATATACTGATAAGTTTGTCTGTCATTTCCACAAAGTAAGTATTCAACTGGTTCAGTCACGATGAAATTTTCCTTCAAATACTGGTACCTCTTGTACTGTGTGCGCAAGGGGCCACCTGTTTCCAATGCAGCAGATAAAGGGTTAAACTGACAAAGCTCATTCACCAGTTCGGCAATCACTGCATCCTCAATGGTACATCCATGCCTCTTCAATGTGCTCAGTATAATGTTCTTTAGAACTGGTCCAGAAGCAGATGACTGAAGAAAATGAAGTTCATCAACTAGCTCATCAATACATGTGTTGGAAACATTGAAAAAGCAATCCATTTTCAGAAGAAGCAAACCCAGTCTCTTGACAATTTTCTGGCGCAAATCCTCAACCTCAACATCATCATCATCATCATCATCATCAAGCAAGGACTCACAGAAGCTGTTAGTTTCAACCAATTCAGTTTCTTCTGGATTTTGGGCTTGATATTGTTGAACAACAGCACTCTTAAAACTTTCAAGTGAATGTGGACGGTGTTTTTTGCTCTTGTGACTGTAAAATGTTCGGTATATATTTGTCTCATAATCACATCCTTTAAACACACAAGACACTGTTTGAAATTTCTTAAGGTGGCTGCCAAGGTGCTGAAAATACTGGCGCTCTGTGTTAAATGCGCATGAATTACATACTAGACAACTAAAATTAACAAGCTGATTGGGACCATTTTCCTGTTCATGACACTTGAAGAGATGTGAACGTAATGCACCCCATGTTTTAAAGGTGCAGGGGCAATCAAAATGGAGGCATAGTATGGACTGGTTTCGGCCAAAATGCACATGATGTAATCGATAGTGTTTAATTAATTCTCTTCTTGTAGGCGTTTTGAAGCTGCATTTTTTACATAGCCAATTCATTGAGTCATGTGTAAAAGGCCTGTGTACAGTTAAGTACAGATGTATGAAAACCTACCTGACTGTTGAGAAGAGCCGTTCCATCAGTGTTGATACACCAGTTGTCAGCAGAGATGTCTCTCTCAGAATCTGTGGTCAGACAAGGAAAACAAAACAGAATATTTGTTTTCAGATGCAAAGAAGAGGTACCAAAAATGCATCCTCAGCAATGTGAAAGACTGCTCGTCAGTTCTTGTAAACACTTGACTAAAATTGTTGCCACTGGGGGTGGTACAACAAGTTATAAGGTTCAGGGGGCAATTACTTTTTCACACATCTCATGCAGGTTTTATGTCATTCTCTTAACCCTTTAGCTCCCAGAAATTTTATAGAATGCGGCAGAATTCACACGAGAATTCTAAGAAAAAATTGAAATTTTGGTCATATTTTTAAAAATTCCAAATAACTTGAAAAGACATGAAGTGTCAATTACAAGTCTCTTTCATATTAAAGTAGAGAAAATACACTTTAAAATTGTGTATAGTTTGTGGATAATTAATTGTTCAGTATTCCCATAGGGTGCCTTTGAAGTGGATAAAATGATAAAATTCTGATAAAATCTGATATTATCTATCTATCTATTTATCTATCCGTCGGTCTTTCGTCCATCCATCCATCCATCCATCCATCCATCCAGGGTCAAAGTTGAACAATGATCATGTGACGACAACAAATGTCGTTCTGACAGAAGTTCTGTTTTCAAGCGGTATGGATTATAAGCGATAACTATAATGGACTAGCTAATGGTGTTTGGACTAAACTATGCCGAAGACGTGTAAGGATAACCCTAGAAGTGTCCGCGATAGCAGGCAGGGCACGAATGAGGAAGTTTTTCCCCCAATATGGCACTGGTAAGGTGCACCAGACATCACAGACTAATACGGAATTGAAGTGCTACAAACACCACGTTGGTGGGCTATTATTGGAAGTTAGCATTCAACTCAACGTCTTCACGCAGATTATTATGAAGGACAACACGGAGTAGTAACTGTCCTTAACTGCTTTGCCGAAGCTGACATGCAAAATGAGGGACGCTGCTGCGCTTCACACCATGCGCCTTTTGCGCAGAGCTGTAGGCTGAAGTGTCATTGTGAAACTAAGATAGTTAGATACAAACATGTGGTTTGACTCTGAAAACACACCGAAGACCGTTTACATTTTAATGTCTAGCGTGTTTAAGCTGTAGACATCGGCTGGACAGTTGTGTTTGCTAGTTGGGACCATCTGACATACCAGCACCCACCACAGCGGATCTCCATCTCATAGTTAAACAATATGATCTAAAATAGCCTATATAGTCATAAACATGTGGTGTTGACCATGAAAATAGATCGAAAAGGTCCGGAAGTTTTCATATTTAGTGTATATTGGTTGTAGAAACTGAATGGTTGTATTTGTAGCCATCCAATTTCGGACGGCCGTCATTTGAATTGACGGCAGATGGCCAAATGGCATAAAGGAGCGCATCTCGTAATAAAACCTAAAATATTGAAAAATAAAATAATATAAACATATACTTTTTATACTGAAAGTATATCGAGGAGGGTCTGTAATATTGAGCTAAAGTGTTTGAAAGCTGGAAAAATTGCATTATGACGGCCGTTCAGCTATGAAAATATTCCGGCCGGCCGCGGCCGTTATGGGAGAGAGACGGCCGGCCGTTCACGGCCGTTATGGGAGTTAAAGGGTTAACAAATGAAATAAATCACTGAAACACTGCATTTTATCTTTGCTTGGGTCATCCCTGTTTAATGTTTACATTTGTTTGGTGATCTGAAACTGTTAAAGGGATACAAGGTAGGAAAACAGAGTTTGCGAGGTGCCCGTGGCATGCCTGTCTCAAAATGCTGAAAAAATGCTGTTTACCTTCGCTCGGTGTGAGAAGGTTTTTCATCACAGAATGCCAGCAGTTGATAAAAATGTGAATATGCATCTGGCGGTATGTGAAGCGAATTTTTCGTATGAGAAGTGTTTCCCCCACACTCGAGCGGCCCGCTTTGTCAAAAGTTACATGTGGGGTTTTCTGACAGCAGACCGTCAAAGTGGTCGCGAGACGCATCGTTCACTTACTATTGACTCAAATACGTATCCGCTGACTCAGTGATTAATGAACCTTTTAATCCTACCTTGTGCCCCTTTAAGCGTGCCAAACGTGCCAAAACAGTGAAGAAATCAGTAGGGGGGCACAAATATCCGCACGGCACTCTCTAAATAACATACTAAAAATCTACAGCTTTATATTTAGTGGAACATACTTTTTTCCAAGGTCAAAGTTGGAGATTTCCCATTCATTTTTTCCATAGGGAGGCAATAGGAGATACAAGGTGAATAGGGTAAAATTTAAAACTATGACATTGATTTGAAACTTTCACAGTTGGTAACTCAAACTCAGACAAACAATTTTTGTATTGCAAGTTTTCTGAAATATGATGACTAAATATGCAAATGAGATCACATCTACTTAGTGATAACATGTAGCAGCGGGCAAAACATAAAACAAATTGCAAAAGTAATGATTCACACTTTTTATTGATACTTAATCCACCCTATATCACATATGAAAAAATCTACCTTCATCACTTTAGTGGAACATACTTTTTTGAAGGTCAGAAGTAGCAGATTTCCAATGCATTTTGCCATTAAGTGGTAAAATCGGATACTTTTGACCTTGGGGAAAGTATGTTCCACTGAATTGATGAAAGTGATTTTAATATGTGATGCAGAGGGGTTGAAGGATCAATATAATGTATGAACCATTACTATTGCCTTTTGTTTTATGGTTGGTCAGCTGCCACAGATTTTATCATATATTTCAGTACATATGACCTCACATTTGCATATTTCATCATCATGTTTTCGAAGTCAAGTCAAGACTGAATCACGAAGATAACAAGGAAAAAAGGTGCTTTGATGTGCGCACACGGTAGTAGCTCAACTTGAGCAAAAGCATCAAGAAGCTTAAACTTGGTTAGAGTGGAGGTGAAATATACAACTTACTGAACTGCTGTGAGAAGATCGGTTTCAATGTTCATACACCAGGCACCAGTTGTCCACACCTGTGGTCAGACAAGAAAAACAAATATTTGTGTTTTCAGATTCACAAATCACAAAAACTTGATTTAATTTCTTCACAATTAAAGGCCCAGAATTAACTGAGGTGTCTTTCAAGTTAAATATGTATGACGAAGCGAATGTTGTCTTTGAGAAAAGTGTCTGCATTCTGATTGCTCTTGCACCTAAAAACATGGGTTACTTTACATTTAGCAGAGGTATGGACTGCTTTCAGCAGAAATTTCCATGTTGTCATGTATGTTAAGTAGCTCTAGACAATGCAGTGTTGTGAAGCTGCTTTTTAGCAAAGTCAATACTATTGAAACACTTGGTTAGAGTGAAGGTCAGATATATAACTTATTGAACTGCTGTGAGGAGATCAGTTTCAATGTTCATACACCAGGCACCAGATGTCCACACCTGGGGCCTATACTACAAAGCTGGTTTAGGATAAGTTAAGTTTAAGTTAAGAGGTAAATCATCTAATAGAAGAGCCTGGAGTCCTCATTTTCTTAAGAAAAGCTCTTGTATTAGATGATTTACCTCTTAACTTAACCATAACTTATCCTGAACCAGCTTTGTAGTATAGGCCCCAGGGGCCTGTACTACGAAGCTGGTTTTCTGGCTTATCGGGGTAACTTCGAGAGTAACTTGGTCACGTGCAGCGTATGTTCCTGGTTAACCCATACTACGAAAGGTGGATAGGTTTGACGCGAGGTATGCTGCCATAGCAATATGCTCTACATGTCAAAACTGGCATTGACAGTTTATGTTCTTGGTTAAGTTGGGGTTGAACTACTCTCTGGCTGAAATCTCGAAACAGATTGGTCCAGCGAGTGGGGATCAATCCGCCGCGTAAAGGCGCACAACATATTCCAAAATTCTTCCGCTTCTTCTCACGTACCTTCAATGAAATTAACGCGCACATATAAATTCACTATCATATGTTAGCATTGCTGGTTGGTAATGCCCCACCACTTCGTACAAGCACTGCTTATAGTTGTTTTGTTGGTGGACACTGTCGTCTGGTAATGTTAGTTATGAATAATAATTCAGATTAAAATTATGTATTGGTTAATCATCAGCGCAAGCCGATTCAGCGGATGAAAACACAATAGACCTAAATCTACACAGTACGCGCGAGCATTTAAGTACCTAAGAGGCGTGAAGAAGTGGCTGCATATGATTGCAGCATTTCAAATATCTTGGTTCATAGTTTATTTTAGTTTAAGCATGAGGACACAATTTAGGCTACTAAACTGTTGGTGTGAAGGCTGCGCATTCTCGTCCAAGTGAAATTTAAACAAATGGTCTGGTTATCATCGCGCACTGGCGTCTCTTTTCATTTCTCAGCAGTTTAATATGCGCTACTGAAATGATTGATCATAACCGCTCTCTGATTGGCCGCGGCTGCCCTGCTACGAGAACGCGCAGATACTCCGGTTTAGGCAACTCTGGGTAGACAAACCAACTTCTTAATCAGCATCGTAGTACGGATTAACTCCGGTCAAGGTAGCCAGGTTTTGTCAACTCTGGTTTACCACGTTAACCCTGGGTTAGTTCTAGGTAGGTTGAACTACTTTCGTAGTATAGGCCCCTGTAGTCAGCCAAGAAAAACAAACAGAATATTCGGGTTTTACAGATTCACAAACCGCAAAGACTTGCTTCACTTTCTTCACAATGAAAGGTCCGGAATGAACTGAAGTGAAGGTTTAAGAGCCTAAACAAAGTAATAATTTTGCAATACAAGTGATTCAACTACACCAGACTGGTGACATTGGCTACTCATGAAAAAAGGAGAAGTATAATTGTTTTTCAAGTTAAGTATGTATGACAAACTCAGTGTCGTCTTTGTGAGACAAGTTGGAGAAAAGTGGGAAGTAACCCGTGTTCTGAAGGTGCAAGAGCGATAAGAATGTAGAGGGTATGTACTGCTTTCAGCACATATGTCCATGTTGTCATATACGGTACAGTGTTGTAGTAGCTCTAGTCGCCTCAGTAAAAGCATCAATAAGCTTAAACTTGGTTAGCGTGAAGGTGAAATATACAACTTACTGAACTGCTGTGAGGAGATCGGTTTCAATGTTCATACACCAGGCACCAGTTGGCCAGACCTGTGGTCAGACAAGAAAACAAAAAGAGAATATTTGTGTTTTCAGACTCACAAATCGCAAAAACTTGCTACACTTATTTCACAACGAAAGGCCCAGAATTAACTGAAGTGAAGGTTTAAGACATAAGTCAATGGCATCACAAACTGTGTGTATATAGAAAGAGGAAAAATGTTAAAAGTTGTGAAAAAGGAAACTCCACTTAAATGAGACTGGCCATGTAGTTATATGCATGATGTTGGCAGTTTTAGTGTATCTTGTGAGCAACAAGAAAATTGGTCATCTGAAGCCTCAGGGAATATGTGAACGTGGAGAGAAAAAAAAGACACCCCCCACACACACACACACGAAAAAGAAAAACTCTGGAACACAATTCAGACTATCTCAGCTATCGTTTCAGAAATGTATAGTGTAGATGTCAAGTCCAGAATGAATAAAAAAAATGGAAAGCAAAAAGGTGCTTTGATGTGCGCATACGTTAGTAGTTCAACCTGAGTAAAAGCATCAATAAGCTTAAACTTGGCGAGCGTGAAGGTGAAATATACAACTTACTTAACTGCTGTGAGGAGATCGGTTTCAATGTTCATACACCAGGCACCAGTTGTCCACACCTGTGGTCAGACAAGAAAAACAAAAAGAGAATATTTGTGTTTTCAGACTCACAAATCGCAAAAACTTGATTTAATTTCTTCACAATGAAAGGCCCAGAATTAACTGAGGTGTCTTTCAAGTTAAATATGTATGACGAAGCGAATGTTGTCTTTGAGAAAAGTGTCTGCATTCTGATTGCTCTTGCACCTAAAAACATGGGTTACTTTACATTTAGCAGAGGTATGGACTGCTTTCAGCAGAAATTTCCATGTTGTCATGTATGTTAAGTAGCTCTAGACAATGCAGTGTTGTGAAGCTGCTTTTTAGCAAAGTCAATACTATTGAAACACTTGGTTAGAGTGAAGGTCAGATATACAACTTACTGAACTGCTGTGAGGAGATCAGTTTCAATGTTCATACACGAGGCAACAGATGTCCACACCTGTAGTCAGCCAAGAAAAACAAACAGAATATTCGGGTTATCAGATTCACAAATCGCAAAGACTTGCTTCACTTTCTTCACAACGAAAGGTCCAGAATGACCTGAAGTGAAGATTTAAGAGCCTAAGCAAAGTATTCATTTTGCAATACAAGTGATTCAACTACACCAGACTGGTGACATTGGCTACTCATGAAAAGAGAAGTAGGCCTATACTGCCTTACAATTTCAGAACGCAGTATCTTTCAAAACGGCAAACTGAGAAAAAAGGCTTTAAAGTTTAATTTCTGTCAACGCAACTGTGTTGGAGATAAAGTGGTGATGACACTTCCATATAATACTTTTTTATGGTGGAAATTTATGCACACAAGAAAAAAAACAAAAAAACAACATTCTCATTACTTTTTAGCTGAAAAATCAATATACTGCGTTCTGTTGTGGTATTACTGTCTACACCAAAACCACGGTGTCAATGGAGAAGTGCAGTATATTGTGCGATATACTGCGTTCTTGGCTAGTACGACGTAACCTCCTAAAACCAAAAAGCGCAGTATAGTCGGTTTTTATAGTTTTTTTCTGAAACGGGACCGAGTTGGACCAAAATTTTTTAACACAAAAAAAGAAAAAGTTTTTTAAAGCCAATTTCCGGTCTAAACCCATTTTCGACCATTTTCAAGATACTGCGTTCTGAAATTGTAGGGCAGTATAGTTGTCTTTCAGGTTAAATATGTATAACAAAGTGAATGTTTTTGTGAGACAAGTGTCTCTATTCTGATTGGTCTTGTACCTTCACAACATTTACTTCACATTTAGCAGAGGGTATGGACTGATGTCAGCAAAAAATGTCCTTGTCGAAGCTCTATTCATTCGGCTTTGTGAAGCTGCTTTTTGCACAGCCAATTCTAATAAAACACTTGGTTAGCGTCAAGGTCATAGTTGTCTTTCAAGTTAAATATGTATAACAAAGTGAGTGTCGTCTTTGTGAGACAAGTTCGAGAAAAGTATCTGCTAAATGTAAAGTAACCCTTCTGAAGGCACAAGAGCGTGTGTGGTAGGGAGGTTGTATAAAAAAGTTGCACGTGCACATGTTGCAAGCTTGCTTGCCGTGGGAAAAATACGAGGCACATCAGTTTCGCGGGGGGCATTTTCATTTCTCAGACGCAATTTCCTTCATCTTAACCAGATTGTGTCCGGTTAAGCTCAATACACAACCGTACTTCGGTTTCTAAATACGGGATGACTCCGTATTTCAAAGGATGTTGGCAACCCTAGCTTGCAAGAGCGGTAGTTTCCTCGAAACAGGTGGTGTGGTGGGGTCAGAAAAAGTGCTGCTCTTTACACTGACTATCGTACGTTACTCTGCATATGCAAAAATATGTCCCTGAAACAATGTAATGTTAATTTAACACACTTCCAGGCAGTAATGGGACTAATATGTCACTCAAACTAGACATGCCCATGGTGGCTAACCAAAGCTGTCGTGTTCATTTGCGTTAGCTAGCTAGCGCTGACTATCGTTATGCTTCAATGTTAGCAAGCCTAGCTTGCAAGAGCGGTGCCTTTCCTTGAAACGGGCGATGTGAGGACATAAAAAGTGCTGCAATTTACACTGACTATCGTTATGCTCTGCATATGCAAAATAGGTCCCTGTAACAATAATACAGTAGTGTTAACTGGCTGCTAGCTAACGTTAACGTGCGTTAGGTAATGCTACATGCCACATCGAGTTACCTTTTCACAGTAAATTAGATTCTGCACCTTCGAATTGAATTCATTTAATCATTACCGAACATGGTAAATAACAACATACCGCTGCCTCAGCATTCGTCCACCCGTCGTAATTACACCACAAGGTAGTTCCCATCTGACAATTGAAACGCATATTCCCGTCGAGGCTTTTTCTGCATTGGGTGGAAGGTTTTTCCTGAACACATAGCAGCTAGCCCTGGCTTACATTAAGTAGTAGCGAACACCCTGCATTAATTTGCGCAAGAATCACCACTTAACAACAATGCTTCGGTCAGAAGCATGCCAAATACAACTTGACGGTGATTAAAATGTTCCTTTTGAAGTCATTGGTGCATGTCGTTATTACAGCACATTTCCAACTTACCTTCGAAATTCGCAATTCGGTCGTGACAGCCTGGCTCCAGTCTCTTGAAGGAAGGTGTGCTTCCTTCAATGAGAGCATCGTGCTGCAGGATTCCACTGCTCCCATTTTCCCGCTAGAATTATTTTAGCCTAATTAGTTAAACCCTACCTATTGCGAGACATTATTTCCTGCCCGATGTTTCTGATTATTATTTAATCCATTTTCATTACTTGAATTGGGTATAGTTTATTCATTTCTCACCAGTAGAAAATTATAATCGATATTAATAGGTAATGCCTGTATGATCTAACACTTTCAATCGGTTACATTTGCCTACCCATTTTTTTCATCTAAAAATAAACGTTTTTATATCAGTAATATATACTACCCCGCAAAATCATTTTTTACAGTGTAGTGTCAGGGTATCATCTCTAGCATTAGTGACGGTATCATCTCTAGCATTAGTGACGGTATCATCTCTAGCATTAGTGTCAGGGTATCATCTCTAGCATTAGTGTCAGGGTATCATCTCTAGCATTAGTGACGGTATCATCTCTAGCATTAGTGTCAGGGTATCATCTCTAGCATTAGTGTCAGG
>JAPEKN010000016.1:16016143-16027615 GCA_028877435.1 Cathorops dasycephalus
GTTAGATCTTCTGTGATGTTAACCCCCAAGAACTTAAAGGAACTCACTCTTTCCACTATGGCACCATTGATTATGATCGGGTTCAGAATTGCCCCTACCCCCCTCCTGAAGTCCACCACCAACTCCTTAGTTTTAGCCACATTAAGTTCCAGGTTGTTATCATGGCACCATTGTGTAAGATGGTCTACTTCCTCCCTGTAAGCTGCCTTGTTGCCATTTGTGATCATGCCCACTACAGTCTGCAAACTTGACCACCAAATTGGACCGATGTATAGGAGAGCAGTCATATGTGTATAGGGAGTAAAGAAGATTATGTGTGCAGTTTGCATGTTCTCCTCATGCCTGCGTGGGTTTCCTCTGGGTACTCTGGTTTCCTCCCACAGTCCAAAGACATACAGGTTAGTTCAGCTAGCTACTTTAAATTGCCCATAGGAGTGAATGGTTGTTCATATCTGTGTTAGTCCTGTCATAAATTGAAGACCTGCCCAGGGTGAACCCTGCCTCTAACCTGAAGTCTGCTGGGATTGGCTCCAGCTCACCCACAACCATGACAGATAAGTGGTATAGATAATGAATGGATTATGGATTATGTGCAGGATAGAAGCTACTACCCCTTCCACTATTTCCCATCTTTACCACAAAACCTGGCACTGTCACCTCAGGTTATTTATAATAACATAAATGTATACTAAGTTTACTTGAGAGGAAACCAGAGGAAACCTATGCAGACATGGAGAAAACACACAGACAGTAACAAAAACTTGCAATTAAACAAGCAGTGAAACAACAATACCTCAACCCACTGCATTTACACTCAAAGTGGCTATAAACAAAAAAAATCACAAAAATTTAGTCTTATGTGTCTCAAGAATCTGTGTTTATGTCAGGCCATTTATCTAACTGCATCACAAGTGTAGAATGTAACATTTGCAGAGAAACATGCTGATTTATAGAGTGTATGGTGTTGTAAATCAACAGGTAGAGGTACAAGAGTGCTCTGAGAGCACAATATCCCCCACTACAATATATTGCAAAAAAAAATTCAATATGCGTATTACTGTCCCATAACAAAGCCTTTTGCCAAGTTTTGTGAAATTCCTCCAAAAATTTTGAGAGGAGTTGATTTCAGAAGGTGAGAACCCTTTCTGGGACGGACGGACAGACAGACGGACGGATGGATGGACAGATGGACGGACTTCGCCACGACATAATCCCCCTTCGGGCCTTTTTCGGCCAGGAGGGGATGATAAAGGTGCCATATGGAAGAATTTAAATTTTAAACATTCAAAAATTAACTAAAAGTATCAACAGAATATGAAGAAATAACAGTTTTGATGTTATGTCAAGGACATCTATGTTTTGTGTTACAGATATATCTACTGAAGCTATCCCCGGTCTGTCCATCTTGTAATACAACTTTGTACCTCAAGAAGTGAGAGTCACTGTGGCATCCTGTCTGCCCTCAGACCAACATGAGAGCATGGAGAAGTCAGTCAGGCATTACACACTGATGGTGAGTCAAGCGAACCTGCTTTCTAAATTTGCATAACTGCAGCTGTGATGCAAGATTAGCCATATTGAGTTCAAGACTGTCACTAATGTGTTGGAAAAGTTGCTAGATTTGTCACTAGGCTCTTTTGTTAAATTAAAGGGGTCTGAAGTCACCAAATCTAGTGACAAAGTCACTAAGTTGGCAATACTGAAGGTGGGTTTGGACACAGAAATTGCTATTAGCATCAGATTAAACAAGCTGATTTTGTGTATTCTTGCCCTGCTGTTATTTAGTTAGTTTTTTTAATTAACTGATGACTGTAACATTAAATTGTATGAACCCAGAAGTGGATCAACTACAAAAGAAGTTTTACACTCTACTCAGTAAGTGATAATGCTATGAGAGTGGTGACAGTGATTTGGGGGGGAAGGGGAAGAGGGACTGTACATTTCCTTGTTTCTTACTTTAGGGGTGGACATCGCAACTTTCTGGTGATATACTGCACCCTATTTATTTGGAGTGTGGAGTATGAATTTGACAGGTGGCCAATTCTTACATCTAACACCTTTAAATTCTCCCAGAATTCATCGCACAATCAATTACAACTGACCTGGAAAACCTCATGATCCAACAGACGAGTACCAAAAACAGTGATACCCTTGTTATCCACCACTGGTTTGTTACTTCTAGGAAGTGGTCTCGTCATTTGTTTCTTGCAGTCAAGGAGAAGAGTTACATTTTTCTTCTGCACAGAGATGGCGATGCGGTGCCACCTGCAGGGTTGATGGAGATAAAGTAGACAAGTGTGACTACCTACAATGTCCATGAAGAAAATGTGACCATACAGTAGTATGGAGAAGAATTATGCACATGTAAAGAAATGCTGTCATGCAAAGATGCCTTCAAACATTTCTACATAAAAATGTTAATATTTGGCATGAAAACCCTTGGCTGACTAAGACTTTTACACAGTACTGTATAAGCAAGTCGTTATTAATTACTAGGGTTTCAGACAAAAATGTCAGCACCTCAAGAAAAAAAAAAACACCTGAAAAAATCGGGCTGCATTGATAGCACTGATAAAATTCAATAATAAAAAATATATATGGCAATGAATTTCATTATCGATTAGTTGGACTGTGTTTAGAGTAAAACACATTTGATGGAAACAGCAGAGCAGGTTACAACACAGAAAACAGTGCTCTAAAGTCGATGAACTCTTAACATTACACTACACTATTGGCTTCATGACAGAACATGTGTTTTCATGAGTTCTATTGATTCATTTGTGGTCACATGGAAGCTTGATGTCCTGGCTTGAAGCATGCTTATTAACTGCTGTGTGTTATCTTGACTTTCCTTCCTTATTCAGTTTTCTAACTTTGCTGCACAGTTATGGTCATATTTATCAATCCTTCCTGCTCTATCAGAAAATATTGTCTTGTCATGCATAGGCCAAAATGTTGGTGCTTTGTAGGACCCTCCAATTTGTTGAAAATCCCTGAACATGATCTCAAATGAACGATTAGTCTATGAGCTGAATGTTTCAAGTCTCTGAAATAATGATTAGATGTAGCCATACACAGAAATATGTGCAAATTGTAACTGTGCGCCGAATGGTTTGGTTACTGACTTGCCATCAGCCAGGTTGACGCCTTTGAATAACGGGTAGTTCTCTGGGGTAGGCTTGCGGCTCTGGTCCTCGTACAGGAAGACGGGTGATCGGCCCAGCTCCAGCCCCAACTGCTGCACCCCCTGTTCACTGTAGATGGACAACAGGAAGGCTTGAAGCCCGGCCTTGGCCTTCACTGTGGTCATGATGGAGAAGTTCTCTGGGAAATGACCTTGTGAAAAAGGAAAATGATTTAAGAAATACCAAATAAATAAATGAAGAAGTGAAGAAGGCATACAGTGGATGAGAAGATTAGAAATAATTAAGCAGGACTGAAAAAAAGAAAGTTCCAGGTAAAAGACATGGAGAGGTAGTAGGGAAGTCAAGAGTGCACAGTGCAAATAACAGAAGTGTTGACACTGATGAATATTCCTAAGCACAGGAAGTGACCTTGTTGTTCCTAGTTGATGGTAACCATCATTCAACCATACTCTTTGCACCTCTTATTATGTGACTGGTGGCTTGATTTAATGACAGGGCTTTCAGCTGTTACATTTTCCCTCCAACAGTGGGATTGCTGCAGTGAATAGAGATGGCTGGATACACAAGCAATTCCAGGATCTGTAGCAGAAAAATCATCTCAAATGAGATGAAATATTCCATCATTAAAAGCATGAATGTTGCATCTGAAACAGGTGAATACTCAGCTGTGTTGCCAAACAAGAATGCTAACTCACCGAGCCATACACATAACCCTAACTCCTTCTTTCTTAATAATGGAGTGCGTGTTAGACAGCATCTGCTGTTGCTGTGATTGGTGTGTTATAGTGCCATAAACTCTCATTTAGTTCATTAACTTCATTAATTGAAGCACCTAACTCTGGAGCTAAGCTTCTGTTTTGCTGACTGAGGCAAAGATTTGTTCCATCCCTGCTAATGACCAGGGGCCGTATTTAACACCTGGATACTTGTTGTCAATAGCTATCCATCCCCTGTGTTATTATTGCCTCCTACATTCAGTATGTCATAGCTCCAAAATGCACAAAAGCTATCTGTACATCAGCTCATGAGTGCAACTGGAGAAACAGATAGCCTGTTGTTCTCCTTCCTCAGTACAGCACTCACCTTTTGAGAGGTGTGGTTTCCCTCACCTCACAAAACCCACCAAATAGTGCCCCTTGTAACCAGGATATCTGATCCTGTAAAAAGTTAATGCACTGAATTTAAACTTATGCACAGATGTTTGCATATGAGTTATATGTACATATGAGTAATTTTACATATAAAGTTAACACTCTTGTAAAATACCTCTGTAGAGCAATACATCCCAAAAATATTTAACTTGGTTGAAGAAGTGCTACTCTGCCAGAAAATGTAGCACTGTAGCACTGCACTGGAGTTGTTAATAAATAAATAAATAAATAAATAAACTAGAAAAGCACTCGGAGAGCGCATACCTCCGCCAAGAAGCCTTTAAAAAAAATCCGGGATCCAGAAGGGGATCCGGATCACCGCCAAAATTTAATGGATTGGTACTTGTGCCCAGTCACACCTCTGGATAAAAATTCAGAGCAATCCGTTCATAACTTTTTCCGTAATGTTGCTAAAAGACAAACCAACAAACAAACCAACGCTACCGAAAACATAACCTCCTTGACAGAGGTAATAATTATCCCCCATGTGCAGCGCTCCTTTTCTAATCGCTCAACATCGTATGTAGCCTATTTTAGATTGCTATCTTCCTCATTCCTACTTTACTGGGAACAATGAGTCTGCATCTTTGAGGTGGATAAGTTTTTGATGCAGGGATGCATTGTAGAAAGGAACAATCGTACCGTAGATCATCCTCTACCTGCAGCCTTGACCGGTGCTTGTTTTTAATCGTGGTCAATGCAGAAAACTCGCACTCACACAGGTAAGTGGAGGAGAACGGGATGAGCACTTTTATAGCCTTTTTGGAGAAGTGGGGGATTTCGGTCTCCACAGATAGCCAAAAGTGTGCAAGTGACACTTCACTCATCTTTTGCTTCAAGTCCATACTCGAGCTCAGCTCAACTAGAACCGCTTCTTGCACAGTCAGTCCATCACAGGCTGTCACTGGGAAAGAAAATGGATTTCTCTCTCACTGATTTGCCAAAGTGTCCAAAATACTCTTCAATCTGTTCATGCAACCCCTTCAAATCTGCAATGATCACCTGCTGTACAGAGCCCAGTTGCAGTCCTGCCCTACTCATGACATCTTCCAAGGTTGGGAACATTTCCACAGACCCCCGTTCAACACGAGCACACCACAGGTCCAACTTTTCCCTGAATGCAGAAACTTGGTCATGTGCTAAAAAGGCATGGCATTCCTGCAGAGAAGTGTTCAGTATGTTTATACGATCAAAAATATCAGAAAGATTGGCTAACATTGCAACCCAGGTCATGTCTGTCATGTGCTTCACCAGTGAGGACTTGATTTCGGCGAGGAAGAGAAGGACTTCTTCATGCAGAATCACACAAGCATGTGAGGTCCTTGCCCTGGGAGAGCCACCGAACTTCGGAGTGCAGGAGCAGCTGCTGGCAGTGAGCGGCCATCTCATTGCAGAGGATGGAGAAGAGACGAGCTTTCATGGCACGTGATTTAATTAGGTTTACAATTTGTATTGCCTCATTCAGGACTGTGAGCAGCTCTTTGGGCGTCTTCTTGGTCGCCAAGGCCCGGTGATGGATGATACATTGCGTCCAGACAGCAGCGGGAGCAACTACTTTCACCAGACCACTGTGACGACCTGTCATCGCTCTTGCACCATCAGTACATGTTCCACAACAGCGGCCCCAGTCGATAGGACTCTCCTGAACAAAATCATTCAAAGAGTTGAAGATTTCTTCTGCTGTAGTGCGAGCTGGCAGAGAATGACAAAACAAACTCCTCTTGGATACTGAGTTCTTTAACATAGTGCAAGTACACCATTAGCTGAGCACAGTTAGTAACGTCTGTCGATTCACCCAGCTGAACAGAGAAGAAAGGGCTGCCACGAGTACCATCCAGCACCTGTTCCTTCACATCAGATACCATGTCTGAGATGCGGCACTGGATAGGATTGTCAGACACCGCAACACCATGTGATATGAATGCTTAGGTTGCTTTTGTATTCACAGTGCTTAATGTCTCAATTACTTTCTTCTGTGAACGGAGTTCCTTTAGCTTTCAATCAAAAAGCTCCTGTGGCTTGGCCACCAAACTCGGGTGCTTGGTCTCAACATGATGCTGGAGTTTTAATGGTCTCATGCTGTCGTTAACTAGTACCTCTTTGCAAATAACACACTGAGGTAGTGGCGCATCATCTGGGCCAATACATGAAACTCCAAACTTTAAATAATCAATCATTGTTATACTTCCTCCGTTTTCTACTTGCACTAAACTCTTTTTCCTCTCTCACTTTAGGTATTACAAATTTATCCATATCTCTACCCACGCATACTTTGAGTTTGCTAACCAGATGTTTACTATTTTTTCTGCTTTTTGTTCTCACACTGTGCCTCCCCTGAAGTTCTTTGGTGCCCCCCAGGGGAGGCACGCCTCACCTTTTGTAAACTGCTGTTCTAAGTGTATCTTTAGACTGTCCATATGGGGCTATCCTCCACAGGAGCGATGTGATCAGACTCCAGCCAGAAGTAGGGCATCAGGATGGATCAGGTGGGTCCGAAGAGCAGGAGAGGCCAGCATCAGGGGTATCTTGGGATTGACATGTAATTCAACAAAGAGAGAGAGAGAGAGAGAGAGAGAGAGAGAAACACAGGTTGTTTGGTCTGAGTCAAGCTTTGGGTCTGATTATTTTCACTATTGGAATGTATGTTTGGGAAATGATGAGCTTGCACTTTGTGCAATAATGTGTTCCTGTAAGAAAATAAAGTTACAGATCCAATTTATTAAAAAAACAAACAAACTGAGATAGAGCTTGTTTCAGAGATCATTAAATATTATGATAAACGGATAAAATGTAGCTGACTACGAGTTGTAAATAATAGCGCAGCCCCATACTTAGGAGAAATGCATCAACCTGCTTTTTGATAGCTTTTTTGACCATACGATGTCCATACGAATGAATGATGAATGTGTAGCACAACAAGGAACCCGATTGTAAGTGCAAGGCAATGTATCTTGGGATGGATCTAGGAAAATGGGAAGGGGGGGCGTCAACCCAGTAAGAGCAGGGGTCTGGGGGCCGCCAGAGGCCCCCGGAAGCTCTGCAGCTTTTAAATGCCCGGAGATGCATTTTGAGCTGTCAGAGACATGTTGTAAATCAGTGGTTCTCAACCTTTTCTATTTTAAGGCCCACCTATTCATACTTGTAGCAAGTCAAGGCCCATTAAAAATATTCTGTTATTTTGGCTCATCTATTCTATTAGAATCTAATAATCTATTGTAAAGTGTATTAATGGGATGCAGCGTCACTCCGCGTTACAGATTGGAGCCCAGGAATTAAATAAATGCAATAAAACAAACGGTTTTTAACTGTAGGTATTTAAAACCATAAGGTTGTGCCAGAAGCCAACATAAAACCATGCATGAAGGGCATTCTCAGTCAAACAGGATTAATGGTCCAAAAGTGGAGTCTGGTCGATTAACACAAGAACTTACTGTCATGTTTGTGTCCAGCAAACAAGCAAGTTATTAAAACCAAGATGTACACTGAAAAGAAGTGGCTATAGAAACCACTCAATGGGATAGATCCTTACATGTTAACAAAGAAGGATTTTTCCTACGAGTTGGAAAATTATCCACCCATTGAGTTCCCCCGACATCTCAAACTCTACCTGGTGCTGCAGCCATCGTTCTACAAGGACAAACGGGTAAAAACCTAGAAGAGCATGGAAGCGTACAACTTTTTATATGGGTCTGGGTTAAAGATCTGGGGATCAAGACACTACAAGATAAATCCTGTATTGTTTATTCCTGGGCAAGAAAGAATTTGGGGCTTTTTGTACAGCTCTTTGCGATGATTGCTAGGACACTGCAAGTTTTAGTATCAGGGGTAAACAAACCACAGCCACTCGATTCTCAATCCTCCCTGCGCTTCTCTTCTTCAGAGCACGTTGTGTATGTGCTGGGACCCAGTCATTATGGAAAACACCTGATGCTGATTTGAGCACTGTTTTCACAGACACTTTGTGAAGTATTTTGTCAGGTATGCAGTGATAGACAGATGTAAGTGTAGTAAGTGTGTTTATTAGCAGGCGTGATATTTACAAAAACAAAACGTGAGACAAAGTCGGTGGAACAAAACACAAACAAAAGCAGAATCATAAAGCAGAGTATTTAACCAGTCATAAACATTGCTAGAAACAAATGTGACCATGATAATAATACTTCAGAAAGTCTCTGTGAAAACAATGCTCAAAATAGCATCAGGCGTTTTCCATAATGACCGGGTCCCCAGCACACGCAACTCGCAGCCGCTCAAGCTGTGCCAGACTCAAGCGCGCAAAGGCATATAACAGTCAAGTGTTCGTCTCCTGTGTGACCACAACTTTTAGCTTGCCTGTATATTGCCACCAAAATGCCTCATTTTCATTGATAGCCCATTGCAAAGCATCGCGAGCTGTAGTGTGACCGTAGCTTAATGAGGCGGATATGACATCAGATGCAATCCAGCAATTGTTACCCTACTATGAGTAAAAATTTGCTTCAATTTGGGGGGAGAAAGAATCGCGTCCCACTAGATGGCACTTCGCGGCCCAGTGGATGAGAAACACTGTTGTAAGTGAAGTCTCTTAAAAAAAATTACCACATCAAAAATATGTTTTAAAAGTAGGAACTTTCAAAACCATTTTATTAGTCACTGAAAATCTGATATTGGCAGAGTTGCAGGTATAAACATAGAACATAATTATATGTTTAGCCATATAAACATCTCCTGAGGTCATCTAAAAGTGAGCAAAAGTTCACTGAAACTGCACAGATTGAAAAATAGGTTGCCTGGTCTGATGAATCTTGAGCTCTGCAGCGAAATGCAGATGGTAGGGTCAGAATTTGTGGTCACCACCATGAATCCATGGACCCAATCGAGTTTTTGTCAGCAATTCAATCTAGTGGTTTTCATCTGCTCTTTTTCCAATCTTGAACTGATCAAATTAGGTGAACCTGTGCCTATTCTAGTGTCAGATTCCTGTTCTTGGCAGACATGAGTGGATCCTGATGTGATCGTCTGCTGTACTTGTACTCCTTTGCAGGAGTAAAAAAAAAAAACCCTGTCTGCTCTTGTCACTGTGTATATGTTAATTTATGTTAATCAGATATACCTTTTCCACTCCACTGCGAACGAACAAAGACAGTGGCAATTAATTCATATTGTTAGCAACCACAGCTGTCAACTAGCTCACTAGCCTAGCCTTGTGAAAGATTCTGGTGACATGCAATGTGCGCACGGGCAAAGTTCATGCAGGTAGGCAGCCCAAGCTTTTTACAGCTCTGTGACTGCCACAGATGATACTTTTTTTCTTTTTGTTGTCAGAGCATTTGATTTATTCATTGCTGTCAGAATGTAAAGAGAATTTCAAGCAATGTAACAAAAAATGCTCCTAAAATAAATTACCTATCTTGCCCTTAATAGCATAGAAAGTAAACAGACACGATTTTGTATCTAAATTTAGTAGAATGGTAGAGTTGAGGGCAAGTGGTATAACTATTTGAGAACTTAAAGCTGTAAAATAAAACACTGATAATTCTCATCAGATTAAATGCATATAAAAAGTCTACACACCCCTGTTAAAATGGCAGATTTTTGTGTTGTAAAAAAAATTAAACTAAGAAAATTATCAGAACTTTTCCTACCTTTAATGTGAAATTGCAAAGAATATAAATGAAGTGAAAAACAATAATTTTTAGAGAAAAAAGGAAAATAGAAAATTTACAATAAGTTACATAAGTATGCACTTATTAATGCTTTGTTGAAGCAAGTTTTGATTTTATGACACTGTTCTAAGAAATTTTTGAGTAAAAGTCGATCAGTGTGGCACATCTTGACATAGCAATATTTTCCCACTCTTTGTTCCAGAATCATTCTAGAGCCATCAAATTGTGCATCTTCTGTGCACAGCTTGCTTTAGGTCACCACATAGATTTTTAGTTGGATTCAGGTCTGGGGTCTGGCTCGGCCATTCAAAAACATCGGATTTTCTTTTGGTTAAGCCAGTCCTTTGTTGATTTAGACATTGGGTCATTATCATGCTCGTATTGTGATGATTTCCTCCATCTTGATCATAACCCCAGTTCTGGCTGAAGAAAAGCAGCTGTAAAGTATAATGCTACCACCACCATGCTTCACCTTGGGTGTGGTATTCTTTTAATAATGTGCTTTTTTGCACAAAGCATATCTTTAGGAATTATGGAATTATTATACCTTTTGGAATTTTTCTTATCAGACCATAACACGTTGTTTTGGGTGATTTAGTTGGGCTTGGATATTTTTTGTGAGAAAGGGCTTCTGTCTAGACAGCCTTTCACTGACATCATAGATTTTTGTTTGTGATGCAGTGTCCACCATACAAAGAAAGATAGTCGCAACAGTTGGTAGTTAAAATTGAGATGACTGTAGTCAGTACAATCCCTATGAAATGATTAAAATGTATATTATACCAGCAGATTACGTTATATCCAAAAGCTTAAATGTGCAAACATCACAGAGCCATATAATTTACCCACAAGCATATTTATTAATTATTTATTCTGCCCACTGCTGTGCGCGCGCACATGCACTCATTGCTCACTTGTGTGCATGTGTTCACTGCTTCAGATGGGTTAAATGCAGAGGAGGAATTTGACTGTGCTTGAGTGTACATGTGACAAAAATAAAGGCTTTTTCTTAATTTACCCACAAATGTATTTATTCCATTTGGAAAGTGTACGGCAAATCAGCTACTGGATTTGGGATACTACGATATCCTGACTATTTAGTATTGGGGACTTCTAAATACTGTACACTGGAGAGATGTTAAAAACATACGAAAGTGCAGATGCCTACCAATATTTCGAGGTAGGTTTCGTGCATACGTTATGGGAAATTCCTGATAAAGAAAAATACCTTATTATGACAAAGGTAAGGTCAAACATGAACTTCTAATAGTAATAATCAAGCCAGGGCCTAGATCTAGCATATTTTATGTTGTTTAGCCTAGTCTACATTATCAGTACATAACAAACATGCAAGTTCAGCCAAGCATTAGATCTAATAAAATACATCATGTCTAAAGCCCACATCCAGATATACATTTTAATATTGCACAGAGCTTTCATACTAACCTGATATAAAATTTCCTCCACACACACATGGGAATGCTTTGTTGGCAACCAGTCTTCCCATTTAACTGCAGCTTGCCATTTTTC